>JACXGK010011011.1:6319-16922 GCA_016801125.1 Novumbra hubbsi
GGGGAGTTTGGGGGGGTCTGTGGGGAGTTTGAGGGGGACTGTGAGGAGTTTGGCGAAGAGAAATCAAACCAGACCATCATTGGGCGCCAGACACAAGATACATGCTAGTCCAGTCAAGCACGGACATCTAAAGTCTGCAGAGAACTTGAGGTTTCCACTGTCTGCGTAAGCAACAGAAAATTGAATCATTGGTGACAAAGAACCACTAAAGAACCTTTATTTTTAAGACCCCTAACCTTGTTATTAGACCTTAATTTTTAAGAGGCAGGGCCTTGTTATTGGACCTTTATTTTCAAGAGGGAAGGCAGAGGCCCTGTGATTGGACCTTTATTTTCAAGAGGGAAGGCAGAGGCCCTGTGATTGGACCTTTATTTTCAAGAGGGAAGGCAGAGGCCCTGTGATTGGACCTTTATTTTCAAGAGGCAAGGCAGGGGCCTGTTACTGGATCAGATGTCCCAGAAGTTACAGGAGATCGAGGCACTGGATACTGTAGGTATTCCTTTCTATGATTGTATTCATATGTAGAATGATCATGCAAAACTGTTTTGTTTGTAAGAGCAACCTTGGCCAAATGATTACTACAGAAAAAACGTACATATTAAGTTTCATTTTTAGGTGAACAGTGAGAATGAGAATATTACCTAAAATAATGTGTGTTTATGTGTCTGTGTGTGTGTTTGAGTAAGTGTGTGTGTGTGTGTGTGTTTGAGTAAGTGTGTGTCTGTGTGTGTGTTTGAGTAAGTGTGTGTGTGTGTGCTCGTGGTCCAGGTGTGGCTTCTCGGTTTAATGTGTGGGCGGACGATCACAGAAAGGCCAAACAGATTCTTTGTGGTTGAGTTATAGATTCATGAGAAAGATGGATGCTGGAAGTCTGTGTGTGTGTGTGTAATATCTATGATACATAGGGACGAGATGGTCAATTACACAACTGGTCAAACAAGTTGTGTGGAGGGACTTGTTTGACTCACTTACTGGGGACGAGTTGGGAGGGAAAGATGTGGATCCTTGTAGGGTGAGAAATTGATATAGAGCGAGAGATATGTAGAAATAGAAAAAGAGATGGAAATACAGTATATATTTGGTATACAGGATCAGTCAAAAGTTTAGACAGAGAAATATATAGAGAGATAGAGAGAGACATATATGGATATAAATATATAGTGAGAGACAGATATGGAGAGATAGAGAGATATATGGAATGATAGAGAGATAGAGAGAGACGTATATGGATATATACAGTGGGGCAAAAAAGTATTTAGTCAGCCACAAATTGTGCAAGTTCTCCCACTGAAAAAGTTGAGAGAGGCCTATGACAGACAAAATGAGAAAAAAAGAATTTATTTGCAAATTTTGGTGGAAAATAAGTATTTGGTCACCTACAAACAAGCAAGATTTCTGGCTCTCACAGACCTGTAACTTCTCCTTTAAGAGGCTCCTCTGTCCTCCACTCATTACCTGTATTAATGGCACCTGTTTGAACTTGTTATCAGTATAAAAGACACCTGTCCACAACCTTAAACCATCACACTCCAAACTCCACTATGGCCAAGATCAAAGAGCTGTCAAAGGACACCACAAACAAAATTGTAGACCTGTACCAGGCTGGGAAGACTGCAATAGGTAAGCAGCTTGGTGTGAAGAAATCAACTGTGGGAGCAATTATAAGGAAATGGAAGACATACAAGACCACTGATAATCTCCCTCGATCTGGGGCTCCACGCAAGATCTCACCCCGTGGGGTCAAAATTATCACAAGAACAGTGAGCAAAAATCCCAGAAGCACACGGGGGGACCTAGTGAATGACCTGCAGAGAGCTAGGACCAAAGTAACAAAGCTTACCATCAGTAACACACTACGCCGCCAGGGACTCAAATCCTGCAGTGCCAGACGTGTCCCCCTGCTGAAGCCAGTACATGTCCAGGCCCGTCTGAAGTTCGTTAGAGAGCATTTGGATGATCCAGAAGAAGATTGGGAGAATGTCATATGGTCAGATGAAACCAAAATATAATTTTTGGGTAAAAACTCAACTTGTCGTGTTTAGAGGAAAAAGAATGCTGAGTTGCATCCAAAGAACACCATACCTACTGTGAAGCAGGGGGGTGGAAACATCATGCTTTGAGGCTGTTTTTCTGCAAAGGGACCAGGACGACTGATCCGTGTAAAGGACAGAATGAATGGGGCCATGTATCGTGAGATTTTGAGTGAAAACCTCCTTCCATCAGCTAGGGCATTGAAGATGAAATGTGGCTGGGTCTTTCAGTATGACAATGATCCCAAACACACCGCCCGGGCAATGAAGGAGTGGCTTCGTAAGAAGCATTTCAGGGTCCTGGAGTGGCCTAGCCAGTCTCCAGATCTCAACCCCATAGAAAATCTTTGGAGGGAGTTGAAAGTCTGTGTTGCCCAGCAACAGCCCCAAAACATCACTGCTCTAGAGGAGATCCGCATGGAGGAATGGGCCAAAATACCAGCAACAGTGTGTGACAACCTTGTGAAGACTTACAGAAAACGTTTGACCTCTGTCATTGCCAACAAAGGGTATACAACAAAGTATTGAGATAAACTTTTGTTATTGACAAAATACTTATTTTCCACCATAATTTGCAATTAAATGTATTGAAAATCCTACAATGTGATTTTCTGGATTTGTTTTCCTCATTTTGTCTGTCATAGTTGAAGTGTACGAATGATGAAAATTACAAGCCTCTCATCTTTTTCAGTAGGAGAACTTGCACAATTGGTGGCTGACTAAATACTTTTTTGCCCCACTGTATATATATATAGAGAGAGACAGATATGGAGAGATAGAGAAATATATGGAATTATAGAGAGATAGAGAGGAAGTAGAGGGGTGTGAGGACACCTGTAGTTGATGTGACTAGTGCCGTCACTTCTTTCAGTTCTCAGTTCATTTGATTACACACGACTAGCCAAAGAACTGTGTGTGTGTGGGTGTGTTTGATGCTTGTGTGTATGTGTGTGTGATTGTGTGTATAGCAGAGGATCATAGTGAGTAATTAAGTCATTATCTCTCCCACACAATAGCAGTCACAACTTTCTGCATTATAATAAATCAGAAGGAAGTTGGTAATAAAATAGTAATAAAGAATCAATAAAGAGCTGTTAACAAATCCTGAAAATACAAAATGGAGAGAAAGATAAGGGGGATGAGGAAAGGGAGATAAGGAGAGGAGGATGATGGGGGTGAGGAGGATGAGAGGAGGATGAAGAGTGGAAGATGAGGAGAGGGAGATTAGGAGAAGAGGATGATGGGGGTGAGGACAGGGAGGTTAGGAGGGGAGGTTAGGAGTGGAGGATGAGAGAAGGAAATGTGTATATTAATATTTCAAGACTTGCCACCCTCATAATACTCTTGCTACTCTCTTCCTCTGTAGAATACCACACACACACCCCCACCATACACACACACACACCATAAACACACACACTCTAACAGGCTGTGTGCTCTTTCAGTGTGTGACATTTTAACAGCTCATATGTATGTTGCAGTGTTTCTGTTCTCCCTCCAGAGCCCAGCAGGTGATCCAGATGTTACTCATCTATCATCTCCAATTTCTCTCTTTTCATTTCACCTTCTCCTGCTCTTCCCTTCATGCTTCCTCTCTGTTTCTTCCCCTCTTTCTTTCAGTCTACCCAGCCTTTCTTGGTTTTTTGTTTCCTTTACCAATAGCGAAATCTGTCGTTTAGTGGACTACCCCTCATCTAAAATCAGCTGGCGCTTTATGACCCAAACACTCTTGGCTCTGTTCATATACGTGTATTCAAGAGACCTAAAATAAGAAAAAAAAGAAGCTGTAAAAGACGAGTAAGTTAGGTAAAAGACGAGTAAGTTAGGTAAAAGACGGGTATGTTAGGTAAAAGGCAAGTAAGTTAGGTAAAAGATGGGTAAGTTAGGTAAAAGGCATGATGTGTCTTTTGATAGTTCAGTAAAAACCCAGTCTGTTTACTTGACGAGCATGGAGGAATTGCCTGGAGCGTGGGGGGGGGGGGGACTTGGTCCAGTCCTCTCAGTAGCCTCCATGGTAACAGGCTCATGGTGACAGGACCTCAGGGGCTTTGGGGCGTCCCTGGATCACGCCTGTTTAGACACAACGATGAGCACACCTGGGCCTCAGGAGTCCAACTTCCTAACCACCACCCCACCTTCATCTCTCCCACACACACACACACAGTTCCCCAGAGAGATCTAGCACAGCATCCAGTGGTATCCATGGAGAACCTCTGGGATTCCAGATTCCTCCAGGTAGGCAACTGGTCATGAGAGAAGAGTGAGAGAGCAAAACAGAGAGTAAACAAGGATCTGGGGGTCACATATAGATCACCTGGTAAGAGTTTGGTGCTTGTTTGGTACAAAGCGGGTCAGTATGAGAATGTATGCACACATTACTGTCAATTTTTATGCATAAGAGCAAAGGCCAAATTGGTTAAAGTGCTTCACAACCTATTCAGGGAGAAGCACCTTCAAACTCACCAAGGGACCATCTGAATAAAAGCAATTGGCGCGGTGTTTGAAACGCTGTGTAATCGACACTGACGTTCTGGTAACACATTCCGCGTACGGTCTTACCTCAGCAGCCGTCAGAGGGCGTAGAGGATCAGCATTCTCAATGAGCACGGAGAGGGTAATAGCACCATCGTGTGGACAATATTTGACGTGTCAGAGAGTCCCAACCACTGCTCTCTGACTGATTGGATTTTTATGGTACAGATACAATGGGCTATTCAGGCTGCATCTAACTAGTGATGTTTACAGCAATGTAGATATTATATAATGACTTCCACCACTTGTGGGTTTGATTTCCCAGGAGGTGATGTACAAAAACGAACATGCATGTGCTCAATTCTCTAGGCCAGAGCTCCTGTGAAATGGCTGAAATGTAAACGTTTTCTCGTCAAATGAAAAGCCACACAAAACGTGGCTACAAACGGATAGTCCCGGTCTTACTTGCCCAGCTCCATCAGCCATTAAAGATCAGAAAGATAAAACGTTCGTTGCGTTCCACAAACATTCTAATGATTCCCCTCTAGCGTCGTTCTTTTCTCTCCAAAACCGACATTCTAGATATAGAGTCATTGGGGAATAGGCTGCGGCTATGGAAAACCACGCAGAGGTATTCGTGTCACAGATAAAAGCTGTCCTCGACAACTGGTCCGACTCGCTTGTGTCCTCGTTACTCGCTTGTGATGTCATCGACTGACGGATGAGTGCTGGCGGCGTCGATGCGCATGTATGTGGTCTGCTGCTCGAGCGCATCACCGCGGACTGCATCTGACAGCTTGCCAGGTTGGAGGTGAAAAAACATACATACGCGATAGGAAACCAGAGCCGCTGGATTTCCACAAAACCATCGTCATCCGAATCCATAGAAGGGGAAGGACCAAGGGACCTTTCCGTCCACCCTCAAAGCTCGCATGTATGGAAGGATAGGGCTTTTGTTTTAACGCCCCGGACGAGTGTGTACCAGGGGTAGCTATAGCTTTGAAATACGCGGAAAAAAAAAACACCGCTTGGTTGGATATTCGTCCGCAACTGAGGCCATGAATTCGGCGGAGCAGACAGTAACTTGGCTCATTACACTAGGGGTGCTTGAGTCGCCGAAAAAGACCATATCGGATCCAGAAGCATTTCTCCAGATATCGCTCAAAGATGGAGTGGTCTTGTGTAGACTGCTGGAGCGGTTGAGCCCGGGCTCCATGGACAAAGTAAGGGCAGAATTGCCGCCTGTCTTCCCCTCCTGCCGCTCGCTTACTCGCGCGTCTGCGAACCGTGACGCGGTTTGTTATCTCGCTTCTCTTTGCCCACTGGTCCATGAAGATATTGCTTTGTAGGTCACGAGAGCGTGGGCTATTGTCCGTTAAGACCCAAATGGTTGTACATATGTCAGTCTGACTCAACGCGTGTTAAAGATCTCAGGCAGGCCAGTCTCTAACAGTGGATCATGCGAGTCACGAACAGAAGCGCATTTATTAGTCGTTTTAGTCTTTTCAGATCCACATGCCAGGAAAACGGGCGGGCGCATATGGTTGGTGTTGACAAACATTCGATTAGTCTATATTTGTGCGCTGAATGTTTGGGGATTTGTATCGTTTTTATTTTTATCTCTCCGTGACTGACAGAAAATACAGAAGGACTGACAGAAAAGGCCCCAGATAGCCCAGTCGTGAGCTTGAAACCAAAGCTTATTACGCGGCATTAATTTAATATAGCGGATATAGTCCCTAAAGCCTATGACCATATCAATGGGTAGTGGGGCTGTTTGAGGGTATGCTGAAAACACAAGAGCGGGCCGCCATTGAAAATAAAAAGCGTACAGCTAGGGACCCTCTCCACTTTTAAAGCAACAGTGCGGCATTTATTTAGTGTGCCAACACCCCCACCCCCTCCTCAGTTTTGCCTTGTGCTATTTTGTTTAGCATACATCCTTCGTGGTTTAAGACGGAATGAACAGACGATCCCTGGCAAAATAAACTGACAATTCTGTCTGGATGGTTGCATGTGAGGATAACGTCATCATGAATAACCTAAACTTAATTCAGGCCCTGATATTGTCACCTGGGCAATAGAACGGAAGTCAATTTTTACGTCAATATTTTGTCCGTCCTAATTCTATGATTGTAATCCTAATTCATAGTCCAAATCCATACAGATTGGCCATTGATTATCATGAAATGGCCTGAGGTAAAAGGGAAATAACTGTCTTATATCACTCAGGTATGCTGCATGTAACGCCAAGATTATGGATTTTATTCCCCGGGCATCCATAAAACGCATGTACACTCATGACTGTAAATCGAAAAATTGGATAATGTCATCGAAAAGACAGTGTCATGAGGGGTACCGACAATATAACCAACAAAGTCAAATCCGCCATCTACAAAAAATAAATGTAATATAGTCTATTCAAAACCAGTCCATAAAACGTGCGAACACGCATCGTTATTGAATCAACTGAATAACATTACTCGACAGATTACATTGTGTGTTTCAGTATTTTAGGTCCTGGGTTCAGTTCAATTATATAAATGTGTGATTCAGTGTTAAAATTCGGGACAGGCTTTCAACAATGCATTTTAAAACATATTCTACCTTCAGAGCGGAAAGCTGCTTTATTCTGAGTAGTCAATAGTTATAGTTTGGGAAAGGAAAATAAACTATATGCAAGGGCCTAATACTGGTATTGAGCAATGGGCATCCAACACTTTTGGCTGGAGAGTCGGCAGATGATGGCCATATTTTCTCAGGTCCAAACTAAATCTGACACCTTAAGAAGTGTGCCCTTTTGACGCATTATTTAAGAAAATGAATGATGTACTAATCAGCTTTTGTTTAGATTTATTTTGTTCTAGACTGCATGCTTTTTAAGTAGTTGGGTAATTACTCACCCAAGATATTGTGTTTGTATTTTGATAGAGGATTATCTCACTACAGTAAACGATCACTTTCCATTTATAACCACAGCACTTTTAAATATGCATTTCCAATGTATAATTATTGGACAGGAAAGTGGTGAAAACTAGACGAGATTTCTCGCTAAAAGGGGGGTTTGAACCCGCGCTGCCACAGTAATGGTGCGATGGAGGCAACGGGACCAATTGGGGCCACTACGTTATTCAAATACATTGTTTGAAGTGGCTTGTATTATGTAGTTCATAGTTCACGCGAGGCCTGTTTATATATTGGTAATACACGTTGCGGCGTCAGAGCTCAAATCTAAATGAATGTATTACATTCGTTCATCACAATTACATTTTTTTTTTATTCATGTATTGTTTATTCCCCACCCCCTCCGCCTCTGTTTACAGCGTTGTGGGCGGTTGTAAACTCAACGAGCTCCCATTCGCCAAAGCCAACGTCATTTCCCTCAGTTCAACGCTACTTCCCTGCTGGTGGATTGGTAGCTGTAGCTTATTGTAGGGTTCAAGCAAGGAATGAAAAAAAGGAATGTTTACTTTTCATACAAATCAAAATGCGCATAAGACTTCAGAGCTTCAAACGTACGTGATAGGTTAGTTATGAACAGAAGAGAAAAACTATTATTTTTATCGAAATTTGTGTTTTTTTTGTTAATTTCTCCCAGATCTACCAAGAACCGAAGAACGACGGCGAGTGCTTGAGCAACATAAAGGAGTTTCTTAAAGGCTGCGCTTCGTTTCGCGTTGAGGTAGGTTGCCCATGAAATAACCACACAAAAGCCTGAATTCAATATTAATACACACCACAGGCCTCCGAACTCATGCAAGGTAATACTAAACAATGAGTCGAGGATTCGGCCGGGGGAATCGGTAATTAGCCTACTGACCGGGAGAGGAGGTTGGACTGTATGCACAGAACAATCACTCATCCCCGGCCGTGTAAGACAGCCTAGTCCGCATATAAATGGCCCACCTGGAATCGCCACAGTGATATTGGTGTTATCGTTTATAACGGGATCACTATAACATTTTTCAAACTCCTTCTAGTTACTCATAGGATACATTTTGTTCATTTGTGTTTTTGCATTGTACGGGCCTACATGGTTATATGAGAGTGGCGGACGGTTTTGTCCTGATTTGTAAACGAGGGCTTGTTATCCAGATAACCGCTAGCGATAATTACGTTTGGTCAGTGAATCCAAGGATTTCTGTAGCTGCTGTCGCATTGTCAAGTCTTCAAACTCTGTCAGGGCTAGTTGTCCTGTGAAATAAGACTTCATTCTCCATCTTGAATTATTATTGGGATGTGGTATTTTATAATACGTCTTCATTCACCTAATGCCTGTCACAGTTTCCACTAGCTAAGTTCCAATATCACAAAACTGTTGTGAATAATGATTCTGTGAGCGTGCCGAGAACACAGACAAGCGCGCACAACGTTCGGTACTGTGTCGCAACATAGAGGGGTCATTGAGTACGGCCAGTCTGGACAATGCAGTTCACTGTTCATCTTCACTGTGGCTTATCCTCGCTCAGACTGCAAGAGAGATGGAGATGGCATGAACTGGACAGCGAGAATGCACTGTTGAAAACGGGAGTCTGAATATCTTGTAAATGGATTACTTGTGGTTGCTGTTGAACGTCAATACAACGCCATCTCTTGGATATAACAGATCATCCATGTGAAACGATTGGGCGTAGGACATTGATCCCTTTCCTGAAATTCAAGGCACTCCTTCATTAATTATTTTCCTCAACTAAACTGCTGTAATTTCAGTCATCTTGCCCCCACACATTGTGACAAAACATTTGTTGAGACACAGAATATTATTGTTATCTTGAGTAACTAGCACAGTGTTTTTTGTTCCCATGGTCCTCAGGGAAATGCCTTTTTGTCTGCCCCAGCAGTAACAAACCATGTCACAAATAAACTAGAGATTGACTAGTCAATTAGTTAACGTAAAACTCCCATAGAGATATAAACAGTCATGTTGCACTTTAAGGTTTGTGTTTAGACTGATTCTCACATCTCAAGTGTTTGTCAGGCATGGAGGTGAGTCTGTCCAACATGGAAACCACGTTTCTCTGTGTGTGTGTACACAAAATGGAGAAAGCTGGATTATTAAGGTTTTAGATTCTTTATGCCAGGGAAGTCAAACCGGTTCCACAGAGGGCCGAGTGTCTGCAGGTTTTCACTCTCACCTTGTACTTGATTAATTAGGTCACTGATTGGTTAGTTTCTGCCCTCACTTGGTTGTTTGAGTCTGAACTGGGAACCAATTTTATAGGAAAAACCCAAAACCTGCAGACACTGTGGAACCGGTTTGACCCCCCTGCTGTATGCAGACCTCACTGCTCTGTATGCAGACCCCACTGCTCTGTATGCAGACCCCACTGCTCTGTATGCAGACCCCACTGCTCTGTATGCAGACCCCACTGCTCTGTATGCAGACCCCACTGCTCTGTATGCAGACCCCACTGCTCTGTATGCAGACCCCACTGCTCTGTATGCAGACCCCACTGCTCTGTATGAGACCCCAGTGCTCTGTCACACAGGGCGGAAGGGGTCAGACCACGAGGTGGGTTTGGGGTTTGGGATGCCTGTGAAGTACCTGGAAGTTGATTGGACCTCAGAGTCGCATGTTGAAACATCTTTAGTTGTGTTCCTGATCAGGCTGTTAACCCTGATGACCTCCAATTAGCCCAGCTGAAAACATTTGTGCTGATTAAATATAGGTATCCATCTTCTCACTACAGTCACTCCATTTATCTCCTCACTACAGTCACTCCATCCACCTCCTCACTACAGTCACTCCATCCACCTATTACATCACTACAGTCACTCCATCCACCTATTACATCACTACAGTCACTCCATCCACCTATTACATCACTACAGTCACTCCATCCACCTATTACATCACTACAGTCACTCCATCCACCTATTACATCACTACAGTCACTCCATCCGACTATTACATCACTACAGTCACTCCATCCGTCTATTACATCACTACAGTCACTCCATCCGTCTATTACATCACTACAGTCACTCCATCCGTCTATTACATCACTACAGTCACTCAATCCGTCTATTACATCACTACAGTCACTCCATCCGTCTATTACATCACTACAGTCACTCCATCCGTCTATTACATCACTACA
>JACXGK010011013.1:0-16777 GCA_016801125.1 Novumbra hubbsi
GACTAACTGACATGATTAACGACACACACTGCAGGCAAGACTGACTGATTAACGACACATACTGCAGGTAAGACTTACTAACTGACATGATTAACGACACACACTGCAGGTAAGACTGACTAACTGACATGATTAACGACACATACTGCAGGTAAGACTGACTAACTGACATGATTAACGACACACACTGCAGGTAAGACTGACTAACTGACATGATTAACGACACACACTGCAGGTAAGACTGACTAACTGACATGATTAACGACACACACTGCATGTAAGACTGACTAACTGACATGATTAACGACACATACTGCAGGTAAGACTGACTAACTGACATAATTAACGACACACACTGCAGGTAAGACCCATCTCCTAGTGAGTCAATGTTTGTTCCCATTTCATTCAGGCAGATGTTCCTCCCGTTCTAGTCGGCACATTTATGTAGAAATTGCTGTCAATGAAAACTCTAAAAGGTGGAAACAGATTTGTGTAAAATGTCGGCAGACATTCAAGACTGTGAATGGTTGTTTTGCTCGGCCACACTGTCATTTGTAATTATCGCTGGACAGCCTTGTCATCACATAACATTATCCTGCCTGTCATTGGTCAGATGCTCCACGTTACAACCAGCTGGGCGTCTCTGCCAGACAGATTATCTGGTGCTGGGCTGTTGTGTGTGCAGCTCATATGGCAGGCCAGAGGCGGGGCTTAACTGACACCATCACAAGGTTGGTGAAAACAAACCATTCGGCTTTGTTGCCCATATGCCATTTGGATACCTTTCAGGGAAGAACTAATGGCATGGTCAATTCTGTGATTGTAGGCTTATGTACTGGACTGGAGTGACTAAGTCTCAGTGTGAGTAACATTAAACAGATCCCTGTGTCAGGAACTGAGTCATAGTCCCAACCGACAAGTTCTGTACCTTTTTCAGTCCCTCTGTTTCTTTCTCTCTTTCTATTTACCCCATGCGTCCGGCCATGTCTGCTATTTTGAGCAGGTAGCAGAACTTATGCATCATCTAAAATTATTATTTATGTTTGTTCGAGACCCCAGGGGAATGTGGATAGGGTTTATTTTGTGTGTGGTGTCTTTGAGTGTGTGTGTGTCTGTCTGTGCGTATGTCTGTGTCTTGTATGTGTGCTTTCCTCCACTGTGAAGTTGTAGAAAGGAACTTCTTGCTGTAGCTTCAGGGTCAGTTCCAGAACATAACCTCTCTCCACCATACATAACCTCTCTCCACCATACATTACATCTCCCCGCCACACATAACCTGTCACCCTCTGCCTTACATAACCTCTCACCCTCTCCCATACATAACCCCTCTCTCTCTGCCATACATTACCACTCTCTCTGCCATAAATCTCTTCCATTCTCTGCCATACATAACCTCTCTCTCTGCCATACATAACCCCTCCCTCTGCCATACATTACCTCTCTCTGGCCTACACCTTTAGTACACACGCACAGACCTTTAGTATACACGCACTAACCTTTAGTACACACACAGACCTTTAGTCAACACATAGACCTTCAGTACACACACAGACCTTTAGTACACACCCAGACCTTTAGTACACACACAGACCTTTAGTACACACACATCAGGTTCTACATAATTGTCTAGTGTTGTATCAAGTGATTTCTGGTTCTGTGTGAAAAGGATATTTTTTCTTTTCCAGCCTATTCCCTCTTTATTTTGTCTTTCTTTCTCATTGCTCAAGTTTTTTAGATTACTTTATTGGCATTTAACACATTCAGTAGATATTGTCAAAGACTTAGTTTCAGCACATTCAGAACGGTGCATGAGGATAATGAAACACAGGTCATTTTAATAAATGCAAAACAATACAATAGAAATAATGTTAAGACTGTTAAAAATGTTTTTAGTATTGATAGTAACAATAGTACAGAAACAATAATTCTTATAATTCTTCATTAATACACTGTGAAAGAAACTCTAGGGATCATTGAATGTCCCTCAAGCAACGTCAAACCCCATCCAACAGACATTACCTGTTTGTTTCTTAGCCAGATGAATGTCCCTCAAGCAACGTCAAACCCCCATCCAACAGACATTACCTGTTTGTTTCTTAGCCAGATGAATGTCAAACCCCTATCCAACAGACATTACCTGTTTGTTTCTTAGCCAGATGAATGTCCCTCAAGCAATGTCAAACCCCATCCAACAGACATTACCTGTTTGTTTCTTAGCCAGATGAATGTCCCTCAAGCAATGTCAAACCCCATCCAACAGACATTACCTGTTTGTTTCTTAGCCAGATGAATGTCCAGTTTCATGTTAGGAGTGGATGGTGATGTTTTCTTGATCAAAATATCTTGTTTTTCTGACAGTTGTTCTCAAGAATAATTGTCTTCCTCACGCACACAGAAAGGAGATTTTTTTGATTGTTTGACGTGTGTTCTTCTCACTGTCTTTCCAAGAGAGAAAACAGGAAGTGTGTGAGTGTTCTTCCGTTTGTGTGTGAGTGTGTGTGTTGCTTGGGTCCAGCTGTGGTAGGTAGCTGGCAGAGAGCATCTATAATGTGCTGTTATGTAATGTCCTCAGTCACAGCGGTTGATTAGACTAGAGGAGGGTCAAGCTGTAAGGCCGTAATTATGATAAAACAGGGGGAGACGACAGAGATGCTGCAGACGCCAGAGACTGGAAACACTGCTAGGTTGGTGTGTCAAGATGAAAGGTCCCCTCTAGATGATTGCTGAGAGACTGTAGGCTGGTTGACGTTCCGTTTATGTGATGACCCGTCTTTTTGGTAATGGAGACGTATTCAAGACACCCTGATGGTCATTAATCGGTCACTCCTCTGTCCAACTGAGAGGCAGTGGGACGTGGTTTTGATGTGTTTGTGCCCCCTCAGGTCCGAGGGCTACCGGAAGGTTCCGTACCACTACTACGAGGCCGGCAGTCGTGATGAGTGTGCCGAGTACCTTCTTCACGAGAACGCTCCGTATGGGGGCCACCGCTTCATCACCGAGAAGGCCGTCTTCGCCAAGTGGGCCAAAACTCACGCCATCAAGTTCTTCAACCCGTCCTGGCAACAGTCGTGACCTGGAAGGGGCCGCTACCGGGGGGGGGGGCAACACCAAGATCTGGAGAGGGGCCACTGTTGATGACATCACAGAGACGATGACATCACCACCTCATTACCAGGTCTGGATAAGGGCCACTGTTGATGACATCACAGAGACGATCACATCACCACCTCATTACCAGGTCTGGATTAGGGCCACTGTTGATGACATCACAGAGATGACAACATCACCACCTCATTACTAGTTCTGGAGTAGGGCCACTGTTGATGACATCACAGAGACGATGACATCACCACCTCATTACCAGGTCTGGATTTGGGCCACTGTTGATGACATCACAGAGACGACGACATCAGCACCTCATTACCAGGTATGGATTTGGGCTACTGTTGATGACATCACAGAGACAACGACATCAGCACCTCATTACCAGGTATGGATTTGGGCTACTGTTGATGACATCACAGAGACGACGACATCAGCACCTCATTACCAGGTCTGGATTTGGGCTACTGTTGATTTCATCAGAGAGACAACGACATCACCACTTCATTACCAGGTCTGGAGTGGGGCCACTGTTGATGACATCACCACTACATAACCGAGGGACTGGAATGCTGTCTTACACCACCCAGGCCATGACACCCTGTTCCTCATGTAGGTCACTACCAGGCCATGACACCCTGATCCTCATGTAGGTCACTACCAGGCCATGACACCCTAATCCTCATGTAGGTCACTACCAAGCCATGACACCCTGATCCTTATGTAGGTCACTACCGAGGTCAGAGGTAGTTAACTACATAAGGGACCGTTTGACATGTCTGCCCTTGATAACATCGTTAACTTGACGGCCCCGAACATCCAGAGGTTGTCATGGATGTCCCCTGTTTGCGAGGTATGAAACCCTTGCTGTTCCCCAACTCAGACCTGGTCTATTTAGTCCCAGCGACGGGGATGGGGCTTGCCTGACTGTAGCCCAACTATTAGAAACCCATCCTGAACTGGTTAAAATGCCCTCAGTGAACCATGAACTCTTTTCAGTAAGACACGCCTGCATTTATTCCCAACCCATTTTCTATTTGTTCCCTACCCGTTCCCTACATATTCCCTACCCGTTCCCTACATATTCCCTACCCATTCCCTACCTGTTCCCTACATATTCCCTACCGGTTCCCTACATATTCCCTACCCATTCCCTACCCGTTCCCTACCCATTCCTTACACATTCCCTACCCGTTTCCTACCCGTTCCGTACCCATTCCCTACCCTTTCCCTACCTTTTCCCTAACCGTTCACTACCTGTTCCCTACCCGTGCCTTACACGTTCCCTACACGTTCCCTGCCTGTTCCCTACCAATTCACCCTGTGAAGTGCTGTAAATAGGGTGCAGTTTACAACACAAAGACATCCCTCCCTTCAGAAAGTCCACATCAAGGAGAACTTTCCTGGGGCTCAGAACTCCAACGTGGGAGGAGTCATGAACTCTCCTGGGGCTCAGAACTCCAACGTGGGAGGAGTCATGAACTCTCCTGGGGCTCAGAACTCCAATGTGGGAGGAGTCATGAACTCTCCTGGGGCTCAGAACTCCAACGTGGGAGGAGTCATGAACTCTCCTGGGGCTCAGAACTCCAATGTGGGAGGAGTCATGAACTCTCCTGGGGCTCAGAACTCCAACGAGGGAGGAGTCATGAACTCTCCTGGGGCTCAGAACTCCAACGAGGGAGGAGTCATGGTAAAAGGAACGAATGAAGCCAATGACCAACCCTTATCTCCCTCCTAAATGGTCCCCTATTCCTTACAAGGTACACTTACTTTCACCATAGCCGTAGTCTAAAGTTGTGCACTATCTAGGGAATAGGGCTCTGGTGAAAAGTAGTGCACTATCAAGGGGTGTCATTTGGAATGCCCTTGGTCTTCTAACCTGTGTGTGCTGCATTCACCACAAGATAAACGCAAACGTCCCGTCTTTGCTTTATTCAAGTATTGCCGATAATGTATCAGTGTACTTGAAGTCAACAAGGATTAGGGTGCAGCTGCTTCTGGATGTGATCCAGTGTGGTTGTGTTGTTGTAATGTTAATTACATGCTTTTTTACCTGACTATGATGCCACTCTGTGCTGGCATGACGACCCCAGCAGCCCGGATCACCCATCATACTGCCCATAGGAAGTCTCCTGACCCCCCCCGGCACATAGAACAGACAAAACCCTTTGGCTTCAAGCTCTGTCCGTCATATTGTGTGTCGCTGTGCACGGCTTCCATGCACTGTATAACCCCCAGCCCCTTT
Organism: Novumbra hubbsi; assembly: GCA_016801125.1. Classification (NCBI taxonomy): domain Eukaryota; kingdom Metazoa; phylum Chordata; class Actinopteri; order Esociformes; family Umbridae; genus Novumbra; species Novumbra hubbsi. Next base: position 5,348 of record JACXGK010011013.1, read on the forward strand.
CAGCCTTGAAGTGACTGTCCATTGAAAATGTTTAAAAGTGTATTTTCTGTCGCTAAGATGATGTTGACAATTCCTCCTGTAATCAAATCATTTTGTTGACTCATCCTGTAATTAAATAATGTTGTCTACTCATCCAGTAATCAAATACTGTTGTTTACTCATCCTATAATCAAATAATGTTGTTGACTCATACAATAATTGTATAAATGTATTTGTGCAATTAAACATAAATCATCTTTTGCTGGTGTCAGTGTGGTTTTAAGTGAAACCTGCTCACTGCTCTTGCTGGTATCATTGTGGTTTTAAGTGAAACCAGCTCACTGTTCTTGCTAGTATCAGTGTGGTTTTAAGTAAAACCTGCTCACTGCTCTTGCTGGTATTATTGTTGTTTTGAGGGAAACAAACACACTGCTCTTGCTAGTAACACATACTAGCAAGAGCAGTGTGTGGTTTTCTTTTTTTACTTGTCGTACTCCCCTCTAACCATGCTCCTGCAGCAAGTAGATTTGATGGAAGTGCCTTTTTAAATTGCTCAATGTCATCCATGTATTTTGATTGTTTTTACTCTGCTTTGGTTACTGCATGATTCCTTATGTGTTATTTCCATTGTTTTCTTCACCGTTATTCTACAATGTGGAAAACAGTAGAAATGAGGAAGTACCCTTGAATGAGTATGTGTGTCCCAACCTCTCTCAATCAGCCTGTCATGTCCTCCAAATTTAGACAAGCCGTCTTTAGAACCCAACCACTATTATTTCAGTATTCATACTACCCATCTCCTTCTGTATTAAGTAGTTAGTAATACTGTTACACAGATATAGTAACAAGAGCAAAATCGTCCCAAAGTGGAATAGTCCTATTAGCAGAATAGTCTAGTTAGCAGAACCGCTCTAGTAGCAATTGTGTATACTGTGCTAATGGCACCCCGGAAGGGAAGTACCAGGAACCATGTATAATGAGGAGAACCAATGACACATCTCGGGTACGAACACAGTGGCCTCAATCTTTATGCACCTTCACCATCAGACACAATCTGAAGACTTTAAAAAAATGACTGGAATGGAGATGACCCGTTCCTGTTAGCTAGGCAGCCCCAGATCTGAAGTAGCAGAACAGACCAGAGAAGAGGCTGGAATGGAGATGACCCCGTTCCTGTTAGCTTGACAGCCCCAGATCTGAAGTAGCAGAACAGACCAGAAAAGAGGCTGGAATGGAGATGACCCCGTTCCTGTTAGCTAGGCAGCCTCAGATCTGAAGTAGCAGAACAGACCAGTCTCTGAATTTTAAAATCCCGATTTAACTCACTTTCCTTCCGTCACTCTCCTCCTGGAACTGCTTCATTTTCACAATTCAGGTCCGTTTTTCTCCTTGGTCAGAAGGAATAATGACCATCCATTCCTGACCCATTATAATAGTGCCACCGAAATGACGCTCTACCCCTCTTTTTAGTGGGGACTCTGGGACTCTAGATAGTGTTCTGCAGAGGGAAGAGGGTGTCGTTTGATTAGCATGCTGATGGTTTGTCCTATGTAATTCCTGAGCCACATCGGTTCTTTTTTACTCAATATTGTTGTTCTTATGAAAAGTTATTTCTCTAAATGACCCAAGTGCTTTTTGTCTCATGAAAACGTTTGGTTTCCCTCGTGTTGCTCTCTTTCCATCAAGTGTCCTTGGTCAGAATATGTTTATGTTGTGGTTGGGGCATGGTTACAGGAAGGTTCAGATGCACACCAGTTATTACCATTCATTTTTACTTACTATTGACCTGTTTTTCAGTAGATTATAGCCGAGGTTTGAAGAAAGAGCTGGATGTGAGTTGAGTCTTTCAGTGGCAGGGTAATATTATAGATAGATGATTGCAGGCTGTTCTTTCTTTAGCATGTAGCTACAGTAACGACATCAGTTTTTTATGTGCACATTATGTTCAATATGTATAGTGTCAAGCAAAATGTCACATTATGTTCAATATGTATAGTGTCAATCAAAATGTCGGCATCGCCTTCATTCCAATCTGTATGATACGTGCATTTCTCATATTGTGTTTTTTTTTTTACTGAAGCCCTGGCTTGCAATTTGCTGTTTTTTCATCTGGTGGGTTAATGTTTTGTGATGAAACTAAAGCCTGGATATCATTATGTTGTGCCTTCATTCCACTATCATGCCTAGCGTGTCTTGCATGACAAGCACTGTCAGGAAGTGGAGTGATTGCATGAACATACTGGTTCCCAGGCTACAGCACAAACACACCAGGCGAGAGGTACCCTGGTCCCAGGCTACGGAAACTCAACAGTTCTCAGTAAATTCACTAGCTTTCTTTTTTTCCACTACAAGATAAAAAATGTGGTCAGTTCCTAGCAAAACGTTGACTCTAATCTTGTCCTGTCTTGTAAACATTGTGGATGTGATGACTGCTGGGCACCCTATCAGCAGAATTAAATCTCCCTGGGGTTTAAATTAGAGTTTTAAGAAGGAGGTGCTGTATTTTCTGACAGTGATGTTAATAGAACCTGTCTCCTGCCCCCTCCCTCCCCTCCTCCATCACCATACTGTTGTTCTTTCCATCTCCACCTCCACGTTCAGCCATCTTAAGATCAGTGTCAAACCTGCTGCTTTTAAATCATTTTCACCTGCTCCGAGGTACTTTCTGAAAATGCTGTTCAACGAAAACATGCATGAATTATTTAACAAGAGCTATTTTGTAAAGCTGAGGCCAGTCTTACTGTATTTCAGCTAACGTTTTCCTGACAGTTTATGGTATTTTAGCGAATGTTTTCCTGTGTTTTCCTGCCTGTCTTACTGTATTTTTGTTAATGTTTTCATGACGTTGGCATGGAAGGTTGTGTAAAGCTTGAAAGTGACAAGACGACAGCACAATCCAGGCCCTTCACACTCCTGTCATAAATGAGGTATTTACACTAATTATAGTTGGCATAGCAACCCTATCAATCTTCTCCCAGTCCCTTCAGATGCTTGAAAGGCGGTTGCCTTGATGCCAAGACTGGGGAAAAGGCACACTGTCAATGCTTTTCTGGGCGTCCCGCATTATCAGAACAACATGACGGATTCTGTGGCCCTGGTTACGCTTCACGTTCATTTTGCGTGGATGTTAGACGGGTTTTGGACACAGGAAACACGCGACTCCCAGGCACAGGCATGGCTTAGAAGTCCTCTGATGCTTTTTAATACTGCAGGCTTTCTGCTTCTTTTCCGTTTGTCTTTTGATAAGAACCCTTGAGTCTAATTTACAGGAATAAACATCATCTGTCATGCAGTAGCAGTGGCTGAACACAAACACACTCACACTGACATTCACATGCAAAGCAGCAGTTTGTGACACACTGCCAAGTCTCACATTCCTTCATAGCATATATCGGAATATTCTTCCTCACAAGTGAACAACATCCCTCTTCATCACAGATGAACAACATCCCTCTTCATCAGCCTTGTTGAGTTAATTCTTTATGCAGATTCTGTGGATGGTTAATTCGTCATGCAGATTGTCTGGCCCTTCCTGTGATGTGATTGGATTATACAGGGAGTAGGGAAATGACACGACTCATGATGCATTTGCTAATCAGGAAATAGCTGGAGGAGGAAGGTGGAGGAAGGTGGAGGAAGCGGTGCTGGGTGGGGCTACAGCAGTTCTTCTGTGGTGTGGAGGAGTGCCGTTACTAAGAGATGCTGACTGACTGTTTGTTTGTCTGACCATCTGATTGGTTTATTGACTTGAGTGACTGGCTGGCTGTCCGATGTGGTCTGACAGATGGTGACTGGTTAACTACTAGCTAATAAACCATTGGAAGTGGATTTGAGGGGGCGGCTGAATGTTCAGTCAGCCTGACCTTGCCTGGAACAAAGCAAACGTCCAACTCAGACTGTATCAGAGCCCCCATGAACAGCTGTGAATAGTTGCCATTTGTGCCACATTCTGACTGGTTCTGTGCTGCTACTGTTTCTGCCGTCACGATCTGGGCTGTAAAAGCTCTGTTCCCTCTCTGACAAGTTCTCCTGGAAGTTCAAGGGAACGTAACAAGTTTCAAGTGTAGAATTATTTTGAAACCCCATTCAGCCAAGCTCCCACATTAACCCAGCGGCTTGTGTCGCATTGAGTTTTTCCTCAAAATAAAAATGTGCAAGATTTCATGAAGCTCGAGGTTTTCCCCCCTTGCTATGTCAACGTCCGATGTGGGGAAAAGCTACCAAGAAAGTGAGCTGTTGAAAATGACTGCGATGGTATTTCTGTGAATGCTGCTCCCACGTTGTGCTTCCTGTTCGTCGTTTTGTGCGAGGTCTTTTGGACGTTGCCTGGGTGATGGAGTCCCTGTGCATCCTTCATAGTCTTCTGCTTATGTTTTGTCATTGGGTATGTCCTAAATGAACCCCTAATTCCTGGTGTAATCCTGCTAAACAAGACCCACTAAGGCCCAGTCATTATGGTGTACAACCTGGGGATTGGGGTGTGATTTAGGACACATATGTTGGCTTGTACAGACCAACTGTACGAAGACCATTTACATCGCATTCCCTTTTTGTAAACTATCTTTGAGAAATGTTTCTAATAAATGATCCCCGCTGGATAATAACACTGAGCTTCCTGGTGTTTCATTCTGTTTAGTGATTTGAGTGATTACCCCCCTCTGGGATAAATACAGCTGTGGGGTTTTTATGGAATTGCATTTAAATATACCTGGCATAGATCAGGGTGATACATTCCAGTTACTTTATCTATATCTGACAGCTGCTAGAGCCATGGGAGATGATCCTAATCAATAAGGGTAATCTATACTGATATGGTTTGGCTGAGGACCTAGGGATTGATAAGCATTTAGTCTCAGGGAAAACATGTTGACATGTTACAGACCAGAGATCCATTCTGTTGATAGTGTTGTACTGTAGACCAGAGACTATTCCATTTATATTGTAGTACTTTAGACCAGAGATCGCTTCTGTTTATATTGTAGTACTGTGGACCAGAGACTATTCCATTTATATTGCAGTACTTTAGACCAGAGACCACTTCTGTTTATATTGTGGTACTGTGGACCGGTGACTATTCATTGCCTGGTACACACACACGCACCCACAGACACACACATGCACCCACAAACACACATACACACACACACATGCACACACAGAGTCATGTCACCTCCAGTGGTAGATGTCGTTCTTTAGTCATTTCATCCTTTTGGTGTCATCCACTCATTCCTCATTCACCTGTGAGTCTTTACAGTCAGCTTGCGACACACTCATGGGAATGGCTTTCATTTTGTAAGAATAACTAGGCCATCTTAATATATTTTCTGTCAGGAAGCATTACATGCATCAGCATGTAACATGATTCGGCATCTGATCCAGGCAGCTGCTAATTCATATCCGTCCAGTGGATAAAATGGTGCGGAAAAACCCTCACTGATGAACCCTCACAAACTATGTTTATTGGTCATTGCAGTAGTTTTCGAACAAAAGTGTCCTCAGCTTCAGGTAAGATCCCCACCTTAGGCCTCCTTCACACACCGATGGTCCTGATAGTAAAGTGCTTTTCCATAGTTCCCCTGAACTGAGACCCTAAACCCAACCCATTCCTCAGGGGACCCAGACATTCCACATCTTTGCTGCAACCCTGAACAAGCACAGCAGATACACTAATCAAGGGCTTGAGGATTATGTGTGCTAGCTAAAGGGTAGTTCAAATACCCGGATTGGCTGGGGTTCCCTGAGGAATGGTTGAGAACCACTGCCCTAAACACTGTGTTCTATAGAACCCCATCTTTGACCTGAGCCCCGGGCTCTACAGAGAACTACCAACCATCTTGTTCACTCAGCATTTGTCAACCATACGGTTATAATGGCTGGCGATATTATTGGCGCTGTATTTTCTATTCATTTATTTCCGCTGTGAAGGTAATGAGGAGAGACAGGTGGACAGGAGCTGTGAGTGATGGCATTCCCCAGCTGATTGACGGCCTGTCAAACACGCTATCAGACAATATCATACTATGTTACACGGGCGGGAGACACTCACACACTTTACAGTGGGAATTATCATATCCTGGTTCACTTATTAATCAGGAAAGGGCTGTCCCAAAGTGGTTAAAAAACGGGGAGGAAGGAGAGAGGCAGGGAGAGACGAGAGAGAGGCAGAGGCAGGAGAGACACAGAGATAGAGGCAGAGACAGAAGTGAGAGACACGGAGATAGAGGCAGAGAGAGAAAGGCAGAGGCAGGAGAGACACAGAGAGAGGCAGAGGCAGGAGAGACAGAGATAAAGGCAGAGACAGAAGAGAGAGAGACAGAAACCAAAGAGGGAGACACAGAGATAGAGGCAGAAAGAGATTGGCAGGTGAGACACAGCCATAGAGACAGAAGAGAGAGAGGCAGAAACCAATGAGAGAGACACATAAATAGAGGCAGAGAGAGAGGCAGAGGCAGGAGAGACACAGAGATAGAGGCAGAGAGAGAAACAGAGATAGAGGCAGAAACAGAAGAGAGAGACACAGAGATAGAGGCAGAGACCTAGCCACCACCCTGACCTACCCACCTGACCTAGCCACCACCCTGACCTAGCCACCTGACCTAGCCACCCACCTGACCTAGCCACCACCCTGACCTAGCCACCACCCTGACCTAGCCACCTGACCTAGCCACCCACCCTGACCTAGCCACCACCCTGACCTAGCCACCACCCTGACCTACCCATCTGACCTAGCCACCCACCCTGACCTAGCCACCACCCTGACCTACCCACCTGACCTAGCCACCCACCCTGACCTAGCCACCCACCCTGACCTAACCACCCACCCTGACCTAGCCACCTAAACATACTTGTGTTTAGTGCCCTAGACAATGCAATCAGTTAAACTTACACATAACATAAATACTGTCTGTTAACAAGAGTGAGAGCTTAGACAGGGTTGTGGTCTAGTGTACTGTGATACGTGATATACAGGTGATTATTAACCAAGTGGTTTGAGCCATGATCTGTGATCTATTATATACAGGTGATTATTAGACAAGTGGTTTGAGCCCTGATCTGTAATCTATTATATACAGGTGATTATTAGACAAGTGGTTTGATCCCTGATCTGTGATCTATGATATACAGGTGATTATTAACCAAGTGGTTTGATCACTGATCTGTTATCTATGATATAAAGGTAATAATTATACCCTGAGCTGTGATCTATGTTACGCAGGTGATTATTAACCAAATGGTTTGATCCCTGAGCTGTGATCTATGTTACGCAAGTGATTATTAATCAAGTGGTCAGGGGCCTGATCTGTGATCAGCTGAAAGCTGTAGTATATCAGACCATAAATGGTTGGATACTCAGCCTTGTGCCATACAAGAACAGATCTTAACCGTGTTATAATGGTCATCCCACGGTGCCCGCTGTGGCCACATCAGCTTCAATCAACTCATACCCTAGTACCCAGAGGAGAGGTTTGAGAACCCATCTTTGGTTCCCAGAGGAGAGGTTTGAGAACCCATCTGTGGTTCCCAGAGGAGAGGTTTGAGAACCCATCTGTGGTTCCCAGAGGAGAGGTTTGAGAACCCATCTGTGGTTCCCAGAGGAGAGGTTTGAGAACCCATCTGTGGTTCCCAGAGGAGAGGTTTGACAACCCATCTGTGGTTCCCAGAGGAGAGGTTTGACAACCCATCTGTGGTTCCCAGAGGAGAGGTTTGAGAACCCATCTGTGGTTCCCAGAGGAGAGGTTTGAGAACCCATCTGTGGCTCCCAGAGGAGAGGTTTGAGAACCCATCTGTGGCTCCCAGAGGAGAGAATTGAGAACCCCATCTGCGTTTCCCAGGCGACATGTTTAAGAACCTCCATCTGTGCCATAAAGTCCCTTCAGTCCATGTAGTGGAGGTTCAGAATTTCAGTGTGATGTAGATTTAAAGGGAACGTTCCTAAGTAACGGCTTCCTAAGAAAAACACTGCATTTATCAGCTCAATAGGAGATCTCATTTACTAGGTGATCTGTTGCGCTTCAAAACTGACTGACAGTAAAGAGACAGATTCTAAAGATGTATTATCAACACTGTGTCATTGGTGAAAGAGTGCTATTGAGACAGTGGTATTTGTTTTAGATGTTTCCTGATGTGATTGGCTCAGAAGTATACTCTAAGAGACAATACATATATCCACAATGCACTTTGTCCTCTAACTGTCCTCTCCAGGGAATGACTAACACACACACACAAAACACCAGGGGGTCATTTGGAACAGTGAAACTACAGTGTTTGTTGCTATAATTAGTGTTAATATATTCCACATTATAATTGTAATCAGTTTTAATATATTCTATATTGTAATTCTACTTTGCTGCCTGCTACTCTAGGGCATTGATGTCAAGCCCTTACTTCTGTAAACTATTCTCTTCCTGATGCACTACTTCTGACCAGGATTCCAAAAGCAAGAACTATATGGTGTATTGCGCCCCCAGGACGACTTGGATTTTTACAGGGCATGCCAAATTAGATCCTATATCCCTGTGTATTACACTACCTTAGACTAGAGGAACTTTTGCTGTCCATGCCCCATCAGGAGGGGCATGGAGGACTAAAGGCTGGGGGACTAAAAAGGCTGGGGGACTAAAGAAACGTTTAGTCTCTATCATAACCCAATCAGCTATTGTTTTTGTAAAAAGGAATGGCGATGTCTAGCACAGCATGACACAGTGGGCCCTAGGCCTCATACCAAAAGTAATCGTGTGCTCTCCAGTTAAAATCCCCTGTGCACTTTGAAGTCTAGCGACTAGTCACCAGGACAGCGGTAATCACCCCGCTTTACTAATTGGTATAATTTTGTCATTGATCGCACAAACCCAAACCGATGAGTACAAGTCATTTAGGAAAGTGGGCAGCTTCTGCTTCAAAGAAATGGGACAAGGACATAATTCTGCAACAGGAACAGCGCAGCGCACAACGCAGAAAAGTCGCACATTCAGCGACCTCAATGAAGCCGCTGATGATCGCCGCCTGTGTGGTTAGCGTGGTTGGTGAGCCTGGTTTAACACTGAATTCTTCGATCCGTATTGGTCCGGTCACTGCTGCGTTTCCACAGTCAGAACTAAAACAGGGTGAGCTTTAGGACCAAGCCGTAGCCCGCACCAATTCCGTAGGCAACATCTGTCCGCCACACTCCATGAATCGCGCTCGGCTTCCAGTCGACTTGTACAGCGCCAGACGGCGATGTGACACGGCGCTGCTAGAGCGAGGAGAGAGAGTAGCCCCCTCAGCACCACTACAGCACCACGCTGGGGTTGACGGAGGGAGGCTGAAGGGAAGCGGGGAAGCGAAGAGAAATTGTCCCGCTATTTCCCATTCCAAATAAACAGGCAAATGTGTCATGAGTGAAAGTGGACTTGCACGTGCAGACGGCGGGAAATAAGACGGCGCGAAGCTGCAACATGAAGACACCCATGGTAAGAGTCCATGGTAGGGTCCATGGTAGGGTCCATGGTAAGAGTCCATGGTAGGAGCTTGTGGAACTTGTCTTCCTGTGTATTAGCCTTTTACAGGCTATCAACCGTCTGTCCTTACGTTTTTCCCTCAGTAATGCCCGTGTAGTCTCCTGTAACCGGCTGCGTTTTGTCTGTAGCCTGGCGTTTACTTGCTGTTGTGGGCTGAGAGGATTACAGTGAATAGTTTGAACAATAAAGCCCCCGTTGCGCGGATTGATTTGCGATGTATTAATGAACATAAGAAATATGTTTCCTTGAAATGTGTAGTTTCCTAAAAAGGAATATAACTGTTTCAGAACTGGCATGGTACCATGACAGTAGAACAGTTTAGTCGATTTTGAATTATTGCTATTTCAGTGATGCATGAAACAACTTAATTTAGCTGTGCCTTCTACACACAAGTCTGTATTAGTTGAAACACTTCCTACGTGTTTTTGCAGTTTTCTGGAGGAGAAACAAAAAATGGAGGGACACCTGTAACAGAGTTTAGAGTTTTGTCGGACTTCCATGTCTGTTTTTATCGTTTAGGCCATAGTTTATTACATTTTAAATCTATTTTAGTCTGTGAGAAGCCTGTATAAAAACAATCACATTGCAGAATACTACAATTGAAACAGATTACAATATAATCTGGGTCGAGCCCTGAGAGGCAGTTTTCTTCCTGTGTGTCTGAACAGTTGTTTTGTCAAAAGCTTGTTTCCCTGGAGCCATAGCATTACGGTAGCGTCGCAAATGGCATGTTGTTTGCTACATAATGTGTTACTTTTAATTAGAGCCCTATGGGGTATATAAGTAGGCCTAATTGGGTGCCATTTAGAACATGGGTTAGGACAACACAGATGTTAGCAGAGTAGAATGCTGGATAGTAAGCGGAGTAGAATCCTGGATAGTTAGCGGAGTAGAATCCAGGAAGGTTAGCGGAGTAGAATCCTGGATAGTTAGCGGGGTAGAATCCTGGATAGTTAGCGGAGTAGAATCCTGGATAGTTAGCGGGGTAGAATCCTGGATAGTTAGCGGAGTAGAATCCTGGATAGTTAGCGGAGTAGAATCCTGGATAGTTAGCGGAGTAGAATCCTGGATAGTTAGCGGGGTAGAATCCTTGACAGTTAGAAGTAGCTCGAGACTCCTGTGTATTTAGCAGAGTAGACTCACGGTTGTTTGCCAACATCTGTCTGTGTTGTTCCCGCAGCGTCATGGTTTAGCTGTGTTTCTCGTCATTACTCTGTGTGCCAGCCTGGTACTCGTCTACAACGCCGGTTTCCACGGTAGCTTCGGGACCGCAGCAGTCCCGGCGGGGGGGTCCCGAGACGGGGGCGATGCGGAGGGTACGAGCAGGCAGACGACCAAGGCCCCGGTAAACGGGCAGAAACCCTCTCCACCCCACCCCCCGGTCCTACAGGGCTACAGCGGCATCATCGACCACAAGGTGGGCACGTCTCTCCTGCTTCCCGCTCTCTTTCTCTCTCTCCATCTCTTCCTTTCACTTGCTTCATCTCACCTCTCTCTTCTCCATCTCTTCTTATTCTTTCCGTTGCTTTCTCTCTCTCCCTGGTTACAGTTCTCTATCTCTCACTCTTCTCCCCTAATCCTACGTGGTAACAGTGCCACTGTACAGGTGAGAAGAGAAGTTCATTCATAGTCTTAGAATCTCTTCCTTGTGTGTTTCTACTCCGTCTCTGTTCTCCTCTCCCACATTCTCCACCTAGCCTCTTCCGTCTCTGTTCTCTCTCCCCTTCTCCACCTAGCCTGTTCCGTCTCTGTTCTCCTCTCTCCTTTTCTCCATCTAGCCTGTTCCGTCTCTGTTCTCCTCTCTCCCCTTCTCCACTTAGCCTCTTCTGTCTCTATTCTCCTCTCTCCCCTTCTCCACCTAGCCTCTTCCGTCTTTGTTCTCCTCTCTCCTTTTCTCCACCTAGCCTGTTCCGTCTCTGTTCTCCTCTCTCCCCTTCTCCACCTAGCCTGTTCC
>JACXGK010011014.1:0-16815 GCA_016801125.1 Novumbra hubbsi
TTGATGAAGTCCTTTATCCCAACAACACTCTCTGTACACAACGGGGCCATTGATGAAGTCCTTTATCCCAACAACACTATCCTGTACACAACGGGGCCATTGATGAAGTCCTTTATCCCAACAACACTATCCTGTACACAACTGGGCCATTGATGAAGTCCTTTATCCCAACAACACTATCCTGCATCGCCATTGATGAACAGAGTTATGGGTAACTTGTCCGTCTGTTTTCATCTCTAGGTGGGCTTGCCAGCCAAGTCTGGCGTGTCAGGGGGCATCCTGTTGGTGGTGCCCAACGTCATGGGCATCGTGTGCTGGTCTCCACCACTGGACAAGCTGGGCAACAGCGTCAGAGGCATCCAGTTCTGCACAGTAAGGACACACACACGCTGACCAGCCCAAATCCACGACAATTCTCATTCCCCACATGCATATTGCCGCTCCCCCTTGCTGTACCACTTTCTCCATCCATTCTCTACACAGCTGCCTCTGGTCAAGGTGGCCACTGCCTTCCCCACCCCGTTCCGGGTGAACTACTGTTCTCTAGGTTTTAGGAGTCTCTTTATTGGCACACCTGATTCTAATAATTAGCTGGATAAAAAGCTTACCCGGGTTAGTCACCATTGGGGTTGAAGAGAAACCTACAGGACCGTAGATCTCCATGAACAGGGTTGTACAGCCCTACCCTAGAGCACCCTAGTTGATCACTGGTGAGACATCTCCATCAAAAGGTTGAGGACGTTCCTGCATATTATAAGAATCCAGCCAGCACACAGGAAGAGTTAGCTGAACTGCTTCTGAAGCAATGGATATTTGTGTGCTTAGGCAAGGCCGCCCATTCTCCTATATGTGAGTTAGTGCATCACCAAGCCCCAAAATAGATTTCTGCTACCTCTCCCCTCTCCCACCCAGTTGTTCAACTCCCAGACATGCATTATTTATTTATGGGTCACTGTCTGGTTTTATCTGCGTTGCTGCATTGCAGAGGTATGTTTCAATTCAAACATAAATGGTCCTAATGTAATCCTCATGGTGCATCAGGACTTCATATTACATAGACACATACTGATTCCCCAAATTGGGATCAATGAAGTAATACTACTCAAAGACAATCAAAAGTCTAAGACAAATGCTAGTTTCTGCTTCCTGTAACTAAGCTTGTCACAGTGTTTTACGATGAAAGTCAAATTAATGTAGGATAACAAAAGTCCTGAACTTAACAAACTGCATGTAGATGTATACTTGTCATATCCTTTTTTACTAAGACCCAGACAGTATACAGGTACAAAGACAGCTATGTGTTCTAGCTGTTCCTACCTCCTAAAGACTCAGTGGTGAGGGACAGCTAGAAAACAATGTCAGGAATGTATGTCCACAAGTTGTCCAAGTACGCAGTGTTCTTGATCTTTAGCTACATATGTGACATGCTGCTGGACCAATGCATGGGTAGTATCAGCATGTCTTTTCTTTTACCTCCTAAAAGTTACAATTATAAAGATTATTTAAACGGCTTTTTTTTACTGTAAATTCCCCTTTTGGGCTTAGTTGGGGTGTGTGCCACAACCAGGACTCTAATCCCGGTCTCCGTTGATGGAGCTGTGCTGAGAGATAGTTACTCAGACCACTGCATCACTCAGGGGCTGTACAAATTATTTTCCAATTACAGTTGTGTTCCGGCCCCCGTGACCATCCAGAAATTGATCCCCATCTAAATCTAGTAGCGTCTTCACAGACGACCCATCCCTTACTCATGTATAACTAAGGATTTATACATTTGTCTGTTTTCCTTTGTCTTTGCCTGAACGTCCCGCCTTGTGACCACCATTCTCCCTCTGCATTCTAGGACCTAGTTTCTCTCTTTAACTTTCACAACTACGACAACCTGAGGCACTTTGCCAAGAAGCATGATCCACGCCGGGAGGGAGGGGACCAGAGGGTGAGTACATGCTTGGCAATATGTAATGTTGTATATGTAAATCTGTGACCGATGAATTATGTATTATAATACGTTAGGGTACAATACAATGAGCTACTAAAACATTTACAAATGTACAAATGCTACTAAAATGTATCATATAGTACCTTACAAATTTACCAAAACGCATGATATGTTGTGACTAAAATGTAATGTTAGGGTTAAGTATCACAGTACGTGGGTTTAGGTTAGGTTTAAGGTAAATCACTACATTACTGGGGTTATGCTTTGAGGTAAAGTTAGAACACACCAACAGCAAAAATGGACACCTCATTTAATTCGATCTTGCAACTATGAAGTGATTGTGTACTAATGTGCTCATCGCTGCCCCTAGTGGCTGGTCTGCACCATAACATAATGCAACAGCTCTGAAAAAAAAGACTGCTGCACCTTTTTCTTTCCTTTTCAAATGATAAGGAAGGTTTTGAGTGAGTAACAGAAGGGTTCAACTTTTCTCTTAATTTTAACCCTTCTGTTCCTCACTCAAAATGTTTGCTTTTCAACTTTTGGGACAGTAGAGAAAAAGGTGCAGTTATCTCTTAGTTTTTTCCAGATCCTAATGTTATGATTTTGTCAAAGATTTATGTAAACCGGTTTACATATTCCACTGAGACCAGCCTGCGCTGTTTCCCTTAACACACCTTTTCACAGGCTCTCAGACACCTAACTCTATCTGCCCGATGAATACAGATGAGTTGGCTGTAGCTGAGTATCCATGGGTTGCTAATATGTTGTTGCTAATAAATACATTTAAATACATTGAGATGTTAGTTATTGTTATGGTTCTGGTATAGTCGCATTTTGTCAGCAAATTTATTTAATCTTGGTTAGTGTCTTTGGAGGCAGTTGTTTTAATTTTTATTCTGTTTTTTAATCAGTGCATGTTTAGATACAAGTGGTATTTCTGTCATCACAAACCCGACACACGCACGTATGCAGGGTTGGAAGCATTTCCACAATTGAAGTTAATATAGAATATATATATTAATAATATAGAAATAGTAATTCTGGAAAATTGGAAGAACAGTATTGTTTAATTCCAGAGATTAGCTACACAACCCTGTTTCCAAAGAAGTTGGGACACTGCGTAAAGTGTAATTAAAAAAAGAAAGCAATGATGTGCAAATCATTTAAACCCTATATTTAAGCACTGCATTAGAAACAGACATTCTGTAGCGGAAACCATTGCATGGGCTCAGGAACACTTCTAAAACCACTGTCTGTGAACACAGTATGTTGCTGCATCCACAAATGCAAAGATGTTAAAACTCTTCCATGCAAAGAAGCAACCAGATATAAACAAGATCCTGAACCGCCGCCATCTTCTTTGGGCCCAAGACAAATCAATATTCAAAATTATTTTGGGGGATCATGTGTATCATCTGGCTTATTAGTGCACAGTTTAAAAGCCAGCATCCATGATGGTATGGGGGTGCATTAGTGCACATGGCATGGGTGACATGCACATCTGTGAAGGCACCATTAACGCTGAAAAATATATATATATGTTTTGTAGCAACATATGCTCCAATCCAGACAACATATCTTACAGGGAAGGCCTTGCTTAATTCAGCCAGACAATGCCAAACCGCCATGCCAACAGCATGGCTTCGTAGAAGAAGAGTCCGAGCGCTATACTTTCCGGCCTGCAGTATCGACCTGTCACCCATATGAAAAAAAATACAACAAAGGAGACCCGCATTAAAAAGGGGCATCCTTTTTTCCAACATTTGAAATGTTTCCATTAAATATCGGGATAAATGACACGATTGTATTCTATATTTATTTCATTGTTATGGCGTGTCCCACTTTGAAAACGGGTTGTAATTGTATTATTTTAGAGATGATGAAAATGTTAGTTGAATGTAAATTTGACATCTAGTGTGAGTGAAATTAGGTTTAATACAATTGGAATTCGCACACACACCCTCGTGGCATGTCCAGGTCAGACCCTAACTAATCTGTTATCCCATATTGCCTGAAACAGCAGCTTACCTTTGGACCCATGGATTACGAGAGCCTTCAGCAAGAGTTAGCTCTTAAAGACTCTCTGTGGAAAAAGGTGGTGCCCAGCGAGTGCCACGAGGACAGCTCCACCACTGTAGTCTATAGGATGGAGAAGGTCGGGGAGCACAACTAGGACCCTGACTCCTCCCCACCCGCTTCTCTTCTCCCCTTTCTACGCTCATAGAGGATTTCATATATTTATATAAATTATCAAGAGGATTATTTATTTCTATGAGTTCCTTTGTTTGGCAAATTGTGAAGTATGATGTGATGTAACATTATGTGCTGGTGAGGAGTGATCCTGATTTCCTGTACATTTCTATTTGTTTGCTTTTTTGGAGGGGGGGGGGTTCTGACTGAGCTTTAATGGTGGAAGTCTCGGTCAAACATACAGTGTAATGTGTAAGTTAACCAAAGCTAGGAAAGAAATGTGAGGATATTTACTTTTTGTGATTTGAAAGGCCTTGGACTAGAAACTGAATGTACCTCATTGCTTTGACAGGCTCTGAAAGAAAATTGCAAAACCATAACATTATAATAATGAGGCTCTTTTCAGCACACAGACCCCATAATGATCAGACCATTCTAACCCCAAAAAACAGTCACTTACCAGCAACGTTGTTATTGGTAGCATCTCACATGAGCCCATTCTAAACTGCTGTTGAGTGGGGCAACGCTTTTTACCTAGGATGTGAAAGGTCATGTCTCTGCCTCTCTGAATGTGTGTGCAAGGCTTTCTGTGTGTGTTTGGTTGTTATGAATGGTCTGTGCTTGTGTGTGTGTGTGTGTGTGTGTGTGTGTGTGTGTGTGTGTGTGTGTGTATGTGTGTACTGTATTGATCTAGGCTGTGACGCAGGCTGAGGGGAAATCAACATCAACTGTCTGTGACTGACTGAGAACGACAGTCCACAAACCTTTAAGCCAATAGAACCCCTCTGGATGTCAGATAGCATTTCATGGCTACAAAGGTTATACGTGCTGTACAATATACTGTCAGTTGGATCCAAAATAAGTATTCTGTTGAGATTTCTAATTCATATTACTGTGAATGATGGTAAGTGATCCATGATGTCAAGGAAAGAGACAGTTATGTTATTTCTGTAGCTTAAGTATACATTGTATCTTATTTCCAGACAGACTTCCATTCTTATGCCATAGTTATGGTATGGTTCTGGTATTGTTTACTTTAAACACGGTGTGTGCTCAAGCAGCTGTTTGTGTACGTAAGTGATGGGCACTGTTTTCTTCTCGAGAAAAGCTGGATGACACTCAACAGCAGCTCAGACCGCATAGGGAATCAAATTATTTCACAAAGTTTCCACGCCTCCCAAAATGCCATCGTCGACTGGCCAGGTTTCAATGCCAGCCAATGCCTTTAGGTGTCAGGCTGCTGGGCTGTAGGACCTGTGTTTGTTTTCTCTCAGTGTTTTTATCCGATCATGCTTGAAACTGAATTGTCAGCTTTGTGTTTATGTGCCCTTTTCATGTGCCTGGGCTACTTATCATGTTCCTGGGCTACTTGGGGTTGAATTAAACTCAATTCTGGAAGTTATTTTAATTGAATAGGCATAAATGGAAAATCTTTTAAATTAAATTGCTTTTGCCTTTGGGGTTGTTGACAAGCAATTGAGGCTTCTTTTGGAAGTTTTGAATGTGATTGAATTGGAATTAATTCAATTGGAATTTATGTTCCTGAGTTGACTGGTTTGACCTCATTGCTGTGTAATACCCTTTTTATTTAGCCGTTTGCTTCTTATAACATTATCTAAATATCTTTTTTGTGTTTATTTTGTTATGTCTATATTCCTTGACTTTTTTATTTGTGTTTTGGAACTAGAACTACTATTTTGCTGAAATGTTGGTTTTAAGTGTAGGTCTATCAGATATTGTCAATCAGTGTTTAAAAAAAGCATTCAACAGCCTTTGTCACTGTGGAAGAAAGCTAGCTACAGTTAGCCTAACCTAGCTGCTAAAGTTAACCTGATTGCTAATGCTAAATGACAAAATTATCAACTCTGTTTAATTGATTCAATTCATTTGTACCTGAATTCAGTATTGTTTTAAAATGTTGTTTCTGCTGCTAGTACTATTTTCCTAATAATTTTGATGTTGTTTTTCTACAATCTGGCTCATGTTGATCCAATCTGGAGAATGCAGTGGCTGGAAGCCTGCACAATTCACATGCTTCACCTTTACACCAGTTCACTCACTACTACTTCCTGGAGGTTACTGTTAGATGCTACAGGAGGAAGTTACAGGGTTTACTTGAACACATGAAGGGAATCTGACCCTTCTCTACTGCGAAGTGTGACTTATGACCCCATTTGAATTTGACACAACATGGGTTTTTGAATGCAATACCAGTATATTTTTTGTTAACATTTTAGGATTTCAAAACAAGTTGTATGTTATGTTTCCCATAATGTCATTCTTTATTTTTTTCTTTTCTTTTATATTCAAATTGTCCCTGATCTGGCATGCATATTTTTGTATGATTTAATAAATCTATTTGAATCCCATCTTCATATTTTAATAGTCCTCCTTGCATGTGATTTGTTTATGTTTTAGATTTTTATCTGTGCCTTGGAGAAAACAACTATAGCCCCCCAAGTCTAATACACACTAAACAAAAAAGCCTACAGTTCTAACATCTTGAGAGTGTGTAGCCACAGTGCTAATATTGTGAAAGTGTGTAGTTACAGTGCTAACATATTGAGAATGTGTAGCTACAGTGCTAATATCGTGAGGGTGTGTAGCTACAGTGCTAATATATTGAGTGTGTTGCTACCGTGCTAATATCGTGAGGGTATGTAGCTGCAGTGCTAACATGTAGCGAATGTGTAGCATTTAATATCGAAATGTATCTTCAGGTCAGAACTGGTTCATTTTGATTTATTACTGACTTAAACTGATTGTGATGTCTTGGACAAAAAGGGCGTTGTTTACTCCTCCTGGTAAAAACACTGCCTCATGGTTTGATTGTAAAACTCTGGGTATTGTTTTTTGTAGAACTTTATTTGAGAAAGCAAAACTAATTGAGGATTTAAAATTAAAAAAGATCTTTAGTAGTAGTAATGTTACCGGTGTATTAAAGTGACAGGTGAAGTGCGTATTGAAATGGTATTTTCTGTCTTTCCCATGTTATAATCCAATAAAGCACTGTTACCAATGAATACCTCTACAGCTGTTCTACACTCAAATGACTACTACTGAAACTAAGTTCTGGCCTTAACTTTCTTGACCAAAAATTATATTTTGTGATGGGGCATCTATCAGGCTTTTTTAATGACTGTCATCTCCATCCTGTGACACCTGATGGTGCAGGTGCCCTGTGTCAACCTTATTTTATGACAATTCTTTCTGATATTTACTTTGTACTCCTTAATGAAAGAGAATTCAGGTACATAAGGGACATTTTCGGGTACATAATTCTAGCATGTTAACTACTTATCCGGTTAGAACTTAAATGGGGCCTTCTCGTAGTTTTAATATCCTGATCCGTGGTTTTATTTGTTTAATGTAAAATTACTATTACTATGTCTACAAAACATTGAAATTACTAGTGTCTGCGGTGGCCAGGTTATACCATTCTGCTTACCCTTTGCTGAGGTGGGATATTGTTTTTTTGTGAATTTTATTTGCATCTTGACGGATACAGTTTACAAATCAAAGGGATGAGTATTCGTCCAATGATAAGTCTGGTTACTATTTGGACTAATAATTACACCTTTTCATCTGTGTACTGGCAACAGTTTTTTTTCTGTACCCTGTCTGTCTGTTTACTGTGGTATAATTGTTTTTGTTGTATTTATGTTGTCACCTGGTCAAGGAACATCCAGCGCACTCCACAAATTCAATGAACGATTATTTAGTAGAAAGTTATTTTACATCTATTATCCATTAATTTTAACAGCAAATTCATTAATTTGTGAGTTAATATGTTGTGTTTCATTGAATACAGTTTTAATGGTATACGTTTTTCATAACATTTTGGGACTGTGCTGGATAGCTCTTGACATTTTGGGCTTCTCGTGTGCTGCAGTGTAAACTCACTAACAGTGATATAGGCTTCCGTTGCCCAGACTGGATATAAACACACATTACAATATCTTTGTGGGGGAGACATAGTCACTGCTGTTGGAAAAAGATAATGAGAAATTTTTGCCATTGAGATTCTAATTCCCCTATTGGCAAAATCATGAAACATGAAACAATGATCTATCAGTGGCTTTTTATTGTTGAAAATAATCCCAGTCTGAAATACCACTGTTGATCCACATGAATAGTGTGGTTCAGGTATTCTCTACACATTGTGTATCTATGTGTGCATTCATCCGAACAAGCCTATATATCAAATGTTTGCTGAGAAGTCTGTTTCAATGTTTTGAAAAAGGTAGCTGCCTTTTCATTTTTTCTACCGTTAGTTGACCACACCTAGTGGATGCTTGTCTGCTATGAGAAACAGTGGTTGCCACTCTCTCTCTAGCTAATTTCTTCTGCTACTTGCTTTGTATTATATGACTAAAAAAGATCAACTATAAAATATTGAATTTGACTTAGTTCCAGAATTGGTTCCAGTCCAGATGGTACCTAGAGGTACTACCAGACCTCTCTGATTTGCTTTCTGCCTTTCTAGTCATTTGTGCTTTTGCTATAATTCCGTATATGTTTGTTTCTGATGCAATAAATTATTTGCTGATGCCCCTAACCTGAGAGACTTTCATACATTTCCAACCTGGTCCCAAGTGGGAATATATGTTACTGTGCTGTGTGCTAAATGTCCGAATTCTATTCTGCTTTATTTACTTATCTATGCTACTTACATGTTTTCTGAGTATTGCCCTGCTTTATGTCCCTCTGATTGGTGTTCTATTGTGACACAAGACAGTAATAGTTCATCTGCCGTTGCTGTTGAGTGCAATTTATGGAAGTCTACCAGGGCAGCAAGGATATTGTGGGATGAGTTCCTTGCCATTAATCTGTTTATATGGATAACATGCATAATTGCTAACAACCTATACTAATCTTTTAGATCAATAGGTAGACTCTTGCTGGTCGTGTCTTTGTAATTTTTGTTTATATAAATTCATCTTTCTGTTGCAGGTCAAGTCAGTCATCAACCTTCTCTTTGCTGCCTACACGGGTGATGTCTCAGCACTAAGGAGGTACAGAAGGCAGCTCTCCACGCACTTTCTCACGCCCATGTTGTACTGTGTTTGTAGGGATCAAAACAATATTCTCATTCAAAAAGCATTCATTAGGCCCAAAACCTTAACTTTTATTCTCATAATCTCATAAACCTAACTTTGAGCACAATCTGTAAATGGTAACCTTTAAATAAAATTTAACTCTCAAACCTTAACATAATCTTAATCCAAACCGTACGCCCAAAACCCTAATTATTGAACTTGACTCTGACCCTTACTTCAGCTGTAACATTTTGTTACACATAAGTCCTAAACCTGAGCATATTGTTCCCATGCGTGTCTTTTCTTCTATCCTTGCAGAGATTTTTAGTCCCCAAGCTCTGGTGGTATAGCCCTGAAATTCTGTTGCAATTGTGTTCATTGTGTCCTTAATTCACATCCGTTGTATAATTCAGGCTTTTAACTGTTATTTTGTGACACCACGGACCTTGTGTGTGTGTGTGTGTGTGTGTTTGCAGGTTTGCTCTGTCCTCTATGGACATGGAGCAGAGAGACTATGACTCCCGGACAGCTCTACACGTGGCCGCAGCGGAAGGTACGTCTCATTTCCTGCAGCAGGCAGGCGAGCGCGTGGGAGTACAGTGTGTGTTTCCTGTAACGCCATCACATGTTCCACTTGCAGGACATGCAGAGGTGGTGCGTTTTCTCCTGGAGGCGTGCAAGGTGAACCCTGTTCCCAAGGATCGGTACGTCCACAGAAAATGGCTGTTTTGGTGGTTTGTTTTGGGAAGGTTGGATGGATGAGAAACTGTATCTGTATACTAAGAGCGGGCATGTACATGTACTCCCTTCTGAAAAAAGTATTGTTTGATCATAAGGGCTATATTTAAATTGAATCTAATTACTGGCATAGAATCTAGAATGTCTTGTATGCCAGTCAAACCTCAATTTGTCACCCTCGACATCTCTAGGTGGGGTAACACTCCAATGGAAGAGGCCTTGCACTTTGGCCATCACGATGTGGTCACCATCCTCCAGGACTTTCATAACAAGTATAACCCACAAGAGGCCCCCAAGAAGAGCAAAGAGACTGTGGAGGAGAATTTGGATGGCATGTTGTAGTGTACACATCCAAGCCAGTAGGTGGCGCCACATTGCTTTCATATGATCTCTATTCCCTAGACTGCTGCTGAGATAAATGCATTTGGAGTTGACTTTGTATGATGATGGTGTTGTTGTTTTTTTTAAACTGAGTGTCTCAATTGGATGTGTTTTTAATCTTTTTTTTTATCTCCTATTGTGCACTTTCCTTTTGTGACGGTGTTGCTTGTTTTTTACTTCCTCTGTCTTTTCTTTTACTATGCCTGTGTGGTAGGTGAGTGACCAAAAAATGTATAACCAAATTGATTATTTGTGACAACGGTGTAATGCATATAGAATTATATTAATATACATATGCTTTTACATTTAAATTGTATGTTTATGTACTTTTTAAAGCAAACAGATTTAATGATATCAAAGACCAACGCTTAATTTAATTAATTGTAATAGTCCAGCAGTTTGGTATTTTCCTTGAAAGCCTCAATGTTTAATAGTCTTTGTACAAACCAGGCACTCTCCATTGAAAAACTTCAAATTCTATTGATATTGGAAATAATATACCTACCTATCTAGCTACGTGGTTTGGTTAATGCTTGGATGGATATGTTAAAATACACCACTTACTTTCGTAACAAGCTACAATAAGCAGAATTCCAATTGTATATGTTCCTGTTGTGTTCCAAGTCACATATAAGCAAGTATATGATGCATAATTGTACCAAACATGCTACTTCCACTAGTCCTGATCAAATGCATCATGACATATTAACACCACTGGATAGGAACTGTATGCCCTGAATCTTTCATTTCCATGTCATGTTTTCATTTAATGTTTTTGTTCTTTGATTATTTCCCTACTCATAATGGAACCATATTGCAATCATTACTGCACAGGTGGTTCTGTTGTATAACGGAGGTAGCTGAAACTGGATCAGCTGAACAGAGCTGATCTGTGGTCCTATAATAAAACACTAGTCTGTTGTCAAACCGATCTATCAACTATATCTTTAGAAACTTATGTTTTTAGAATCATAATTTATCCCTCCATGCAGAGACCTGGTGTCAAAAAATTTGGAACGTAGAAGGATTATACTCTAAAAACATATGGTATTTGACAGTCATCCTAGATGTCTTGATTGTCCCTCATGTATAAGTGTGTGCCTTTCACCAGAATCCAATTTGAATTTAAAAGAAGTGCAGTCCGTTGCTGGGAAGTAGCAAAGAACACATTTTGTTTGTACATTTTGCTTTGCTACATGAATATGTACAGTAGCAGAATGTATTACTGGTGTTTTTATGGTAAGCCCAACATGTCTCTTTGATATGAATGGTATGGAATGAAATACAGTATTATGAGTGACACCAAAAACATGACTTTACAACATATTTTGTATTCATTTATTTATTTCGAGGATAACATTTTTGTTGCTCTGGCAAAGAATGTAAAACTGAAATGTTCTTTTATAGCAATTCTCAAAGTGACGATATATTTGTTTAATATTTTGACAGTATGAAGTTGTAAAAATACTTTAGAATGATGTTTAAAAGATTATGAATGCCCTTTTATGGTGAGCGTGAGTTTGACTAACTGACATTCACATGAGTCTGTTGTCGTGGGATTATGTGGGACTTCATTATTACCCAGAGATAATTAGATATTGGGATCTAAGCAGCATAAATCAAAAATGTAAAAATGATCAAATTATTGTTAGGTAATGGAAAACGTGTAGCATAGGAAGAGTTTATTTGGCACAGCAGAAAACAGTCATGCACAATGTTGTAATCAACCATTTTAAATGGATACACAAATGTTGGAATGTCGGTTGGAAATTTTAGAAACTATCCTTTCTTCAAATTGCATTTTGACCTCTACTACTATTATTTAACCATAACACATGTTAGCATTTTGTAACGGCAACAAAGATCTTTGTTTCTAAGAGTGTGTATGAAGATACACCAAAGAACAATGTTAAAGGATTACAATTAGTTCTAAAGATTGGCACACAGAAATTCAACCTCATTCACCTGGTTCAATCTGGTAGAAACACATCTTAACCTAACAAACCTCATCAAAGAAGTTGCAACAGGAATATGTTTCATCACAGGAGGCTTGAGTTTAACCCCCTGCACATGGACTGATTGTTCAAGTCAGGTGTTAACAGTAGTCGAGGACCGGTCTAAAATTGAAACTGAATACAGTTCTGAATGTATGGCTTCACATAGATATCCTTCTTTGATATCATAGGCTTTCCTGATCATGTCTATTGTTATGAGCTGTACACGTGTGGAACTTCTCTTATCAATGGATTGAATATACACACATATTTATTTCAATAAACAAGCTTAAATAAAAAAATGCTTTTCATGCATGTGTAAGCGCTTCTACTTCCAAACTGTCTTGTGGTTCCAGTCTAGTTATGACATATGCAGGCCAGGGACTCTCCATGGACCTCAGACCTCTCGTCGAGACATAGATCTGGGACATGTTCCCAGGAACCTAATTCAGGGCACCCAGGATCTCAGACCGAGGTGAAGATGCATATTCTGCAGGACAATGACCTCAAGTACACAACCAAGACAACACTGAAGTGGCTTTGGGACAAGTCTGTGAATGTCTGAGAAGCTTAGCCAAAGCCTAGGCTTCAACCTGATCATAGTACCACAATGCTTCCCAGGATCTACAAGGAAGAATGGGAAGAATTCCAACATATAGGTGTTCGGGTGGGATCTGGTAGAGGCATACTCAAGAAGACTCACAGCTGTGATCACTGTTAAAGACACTTCTACCAGTACGGAATAAAGGGTCTGACTACATATGTACATGAGATATTTGGCTTTATCATTAGGGGGTTTTGTGTGTGAATTGGCTGCATAAGGCCCAATGAACGCGTGTCAAATATGTCAGAAACGTTCAATAACGAGACCGCCTTTTTACTCCATTGCTAATTTAAAAAAAGAGAATCCGCATGTTGTGGTGCCATGTGTTTACTTCCAACATAAAATACTATTAACACTAACAGTACTGTAGGTGTTGCATTCAACGCATTCTTCAGAGTGAATTATTCAAAAGCAATTGTACGCGACTATTGACGTAGGCTTCGAAAGTATACTTTTACTAACTATTTGAAGTGACAACAACTAACTAATTAAAAAGTGCAACTCAAACATTCAACACAATGTTTGTATGAGACTAAAAAAGCGAGCTAGTTATTTTTGGCAAGCTGTAAGACATTTGGCCCCACAATGTTTTACTGTCACTTTTGGTTGACCAGTTTACAAAGGCCTTCAAAATATAATTGGATATAACAAATGTAAATACAAATGTAGACAGCACCATTCCCTAAAATGAGCATTGCTTGTTTTTGTCATTTGAACAGATATTTACATGTGTTGATGACAATGAAGGAGGAGGGATAGTTCTGCTTTTCCATCTCACAACCAAATTGTTAGGTGTTATTAAGTCTGCATCAGTGGGGTTTAATTCTAAACACTGCATAGCAAGGACTCCTTTTTTCTGAAATGATTGGCACTGTTAAGAGTATAGGTTAAGTTTGTTGGTTCAGTAAAATCAAATGTATAATCAAACGGTACCAGTTTAACCATTTAACCTCATGAGCTAATTTCACAAACAAAGACAATGCTAAATGTGTATCTGAAAACCATCCCTGAAAGTAATTACTCAGATTCATAAACAAAGGGAACAGAAGTTACCAGCACCCGATTCATTACCCATTAAATATGCATTCATAAAATAGTACCCTGTCAAAACTGGATTACATTACAAATATATATATTAAATGACAACCAATGATAATGCACTTAATGTGCACACAGTTTTAACAATGTATGCATATTGGAAAGGAAATTCACGGTATTTACTGTATTTGTTGGCCTTTGTCATTTTCCCAGATGCTGCATGGTGACATCAGGTTTGTTTGGATAAGCAGTTCCCATCTGAAGGACAAGGTACACAAGAAAGTCCCGCGTTAGAGAACGTGATGTTTCAACACCTGGGGTCCTTGGGATGGCCATTCCTTTGTCTTGAATACAGTAAACAGGAGAAGCATGACACTTTTTTTATTAAAGTTCCTACTAACAAACAAAGTTGTTCAACAGAGATGTATTGAATAGGCTACCTATGACATCAAGTCTCTAAGGAATGCAATAATAAACTAGATTTACAAGTACTATAAATTATATTGTAATTTCAGCCTAGAATCACAGTAGAGATAAATCAATAATATTAGCACAATATACAAAGTTCTAGAAGTCGGAGTCCCAGCCAATTGAAGTGTATAGAAGACAATGTGTACAAAAACCTTTTGTGCCAGTGATAAATTGAAAATGGGACAGGTAATGCCCAGGGACAACCACATAGTCGATGACATGGTGTGTTGAAAAAAGAAAACTTTGTAGCAGTTACAGTGCACCTCTAACACTTTAGCCGGTTTGTGCTTGATTAGATTGAATCCGGTCAAAGGAGATTCACTTATGCTCCGTGTTCACCTGGCAATCTGGCTTTAACCTACCACGCACTTGTCACAATCCCGTGCCAAGATGTTGCAAGCATCAACCAACGTTTAATTGCCACAATTACACCATGTCATCTACTGTTAGCTATAACATATTATAGTTATCAGTAACAACTGAGTAGAGAAACAGCTATTCTGTGTATTGCTACTGTTTGGTGGAGACCTACCACAGAGTCAATCTCAGCTGGGTTTATAATCCTGGACAGCTCTCCAAAGTCTTCGGGACTCATCAGCATTATATTATCCTGGAGTCTGGATGGATGTCTGAAGGGAAACAGAACCCTATAAATTATTGCACAATCAAAAATATGAATTTTAAAGGAGAAGAATAAATTCATATTTTTATAGAGACAACACCAATCTAGGCAAGTTATTTAGCTTTTACTGTACATTTATTATTTACCTTCAATTGACCCTTCTATGTACCATAATTTACTCTGTATGTTTTGCTTGTCTATATCTAACAAATATAAATAAAAACAAAAGGTGTTCAATGACATTAATCGCACGTACACTTCAGTGACAGAGATGAACCCTTGCGGAACGTAGCCCGTCTCAACATCAGTATCCAACTCCATTGTATCATCTGTTGAGACAAACATTTTAAAAAGAAAATCTGAGCTTACTTTGAAAGAAAGATTGCAGATATAAAAACCCATATTCATTAAATGTAATTACAAAATGTTGATGCCAAAGAACGAGAAAATAATAACCAAAAACCCTAACCCCAAAATGTGTTAAAGAAACCTGGTTATAAACTATAAAGCCTAGAAGTGTCAATTGTAAAGATAATATTTTTAATCTGAAGTAAAAGTTATAAAGTATATTCTGAAAACCAGATATTTAGGACAACCCAGAATGTTAGCATCACTAACTTCCATGCTAACACCTGACCTCTGATTGGTTTAGCACCACAAATAAGAGTCTGTAGTTACCTTGAGTGGAATGGTTTCTGTATGATGTTAGTTACATTGTGTAGAATGGTTTCAGCAAATGTTAGTTACCTTGTGTAGAATGGTTTCTGTATGATGTTATTTACCTTGTGTAGAATGGCTTTAGTAAGATGTTTTGTCATCTTTTTATTGATGATTGTAGCATGTTAGTTACATTTAGTTGCGCGTATGTAGTAGGAGATTTGTCACATGCTGTGACGAGGTAGCTGAATAAATGAGGACCAAGGCTCAGGGAAACCTTCGAAAAGCCTTTTATATTAGGCACCAACACACCAAAGGTTTTAGTAATTCAAATAGCCCGCAACATGCACAGAGAAAATGGTAACTAGCCACTCGGGTCTGGAATACATAGTAAATGAGCAAGAGGCAGGTTACCTCATAAGACACACGTAACAGTAGACAATAACACACACTGAGACTAGAAACACAGGGAGTTAAATACTAAGGTAATAAACAACAGGTGTTGAGGATTAGGGAGGGTGTGTTTACAGGACATGGGGAAAACAGGACAAAAAATACACGATGGCTACTAGAAGACCGGCAACGTCAAACGCTGGGGTGCCACGCAACAGTAGGAATGTCCGCCACCAGGGGGCGACGTGACACATGCTGTGGAGTACCTGCATAGCATAGTCTGTGCATAAGGTGTAGCGAAGTATTTTAGGGTGTATGTTACTTTTTTGTGGGGTGGCTGTAGTAGGGTGTTAGTGACCTTCTGTGGGGTGGCTGTAGTAGGGTGTTAGTGACCTTCTGTGGGGTGGCTGTAGTAGGGTGTTAATTATCTTCTGTGGGGTGGCTGTTGTAGGGTGTTAGTTACCTGTTGTGGGGTGGCTGTAGTAGGTAGGGTGTTAGTTACCTTCTGTGAGGTGGCTGTAGTAGGGTGTTAGTGACCTTCTGTGGGGTTGCTGTAGTAGGGTGTTAGTCACCTGTTGTGGGGTGGCTGTAGTAGGGTGTTAATTATCTTCTGTGGGGTGGCTGTTGTAGGGTGTTAGTTACCTGTTGTGGGGTGGCTGTAGTAGGTAGGGTGTTAGTTACCTTCTGTGAGGTGGCTGTAGTAGGGTGTTAGTGACCTTCTGTGGGGTTGCTGTAGTAGGGTGTTA
>JACXGK010011015.1:0-16818 GCA_016801125.1 Novumbra hubbsi
CATCATCCGTAATGGTTGCATTTTACTTGTAATATGTCTAAATATTAAGATTAAGGTGAACATGTCAACTGAGGCAGTGTTTTTGTCTTCTCGTTTCTCCTATAAGGATGGTGTTGCAAACCTCTAACTCAGGGCATGGAGACAATTTGGACCAACGTGATGAAGTGAAACCTCCAGATCCGTTGCCACCGGCACCTTTGGGGTCCCAGAACCCGATTCAAGGCACATGAACAATGCTTCAGGGAGAAGGCTGAAGGCCTTACGGACCCTCAACAGATCGGGGCACAGAGTGCCCCACTATGGAAGACGAAGACTGTTTTTGAACATCAGGACCAAGGCAGAGAGGCCTTTGGGTCCGTATGTGTGTGCCAGAGAAAGGGGGAGGACTGGAGGTTAACTTCTCAGATAAATTTAGACTAGCCATGTACTGGTATAGAGGTTGCAAACGAAAGGTTCAGATGGAGCGGGAGGTCAAAACTAGAATGTGAATGATTTTGTTGGTGTCATATAAAATCTAAAAAAATTGTGTTTGTACAACTCAGGAAGGACACTGGGGACATTATATGCCGGGGGAAAGGAACAGTTAAAAGGGGGAGCACCTCGGGTCCCCCAGGGCTGAAAGACGAATTGGTTGATCTCGGAGACGAGATCAAAAGGGGGATTTGTGGAATTCATTATTAAAGATATTAGGTGTTGGACGGAAATCATGTCGTTGATTAAAAAAGTAGACTCGAGGGTTAATAAGTTACTTGGGACATTCCATAAGAAGGAGGGTGGTCAGGAAGTTAGGAGGATAAGACAATGGACATTTTGTGCATGGACACCTATAGATTAACTTTTAGGCTGACCACCACACATGGGACTGATCAAGTGACCCAGGAAAGGAGAGGAGGGGGACTGGCCAGAAGGGTCCGGCAGACTTCCTGGCGCCGGACACAACAACACCATTCTCAACTCCCTTGGAAAAGGTCACCAGATGGTTCACCCCAGGGCTGGGGGCTGCCCACGAGACGGACACTCAGAAAACACGCGCAGAAACTTCTATGCAATTAACTGTGTGCGCAGCAAATTACATGCATTGACTGTGGGGGAAGTGGCTACATAAACGGGGTCCGATGTGAACGGACTTTAGATCTTCATGTCCGGCGAGACAGATCTCCGGGTGCGCATTCGTAATAAAGGTGTATGATTTGGGAAGACTTGAATGGCGTGGACATTCTCTGATTTGCAACCCGGGGGGAAACATTTTGATTCCTACACTAGCTCAAACAAAGAAACCCTGAGCACAATGCAATTCCCTAAGACTAACCTATTAGAGCATCCACTAATTACACACAACCATTCGATTGCTCATTTTCAAATCAGGTGATTTTACATTAATGTTTCCAACATTGTAATTTTAATAGCTCCTTCTTGTTCTGCCTATTGTGTAGTAGGGAGATGATTGAAAGACAGACAGGAAGGATTGAACCATGAACCCTGGGTTTACAATCAGTACACTCTAACCACTGCGCCACCGGCAAAGTTAAACCTAAACCATTTCGGAATGTTTGGTAGTTCCTAATTGAAAATATACATGAAAGAGGATTAGAATTATCTCATGACGAAATAAAGCATATAGCTCCACAAATTGACAGATGCCGAACTAAAATCATTCATGGGTCTTATTTATTTGAGAGGTGTTACTGGTGTTACAATTCATGGCCTCATTCTGGAAAGTTTGACTATCATAAAGTTGCTAGGCAACCAGCAGTCAGTGTGGCTAGCTACTCTTTGGCCAGTGTGGCTAGCTACTCTTTGGCCAGTGTGGCTATGTTTCTTGCTACAATAATGTGAATATTTCAAAAATATTCCAAAAACCTTGCTACGAAACCTTCCACAAAATAATAGCAACGCAATCGAAAACCAGACACACATTTTGATGTCTACGTAGTGCAAGAACTGTAGGAGGAATTAGGTCTATAATAGTCTATAATAATAAATAAACAAATACATATACATGTGAGATTACATTAGGTGGGGGGCTCCCCCACTTAAATATAATCCTGTTTCCAGCTATCGTCTACCTAACTATTTTAGTCAATTTCATTATATTTTGTTTAAATTGATGTTGTAAGAGACAGATTATAGTCTTCTCTGAAGTGTCTACTACAATGTTTTAACTACCTTACTACTTGACAACTTGACATTACATGATGTCTTGTCTGTAGCAAATTTCATGATTTGTTACTTGTTAAAGCAACATTAAAATAATGTTTTGCAAAAATAAAAAGGAATCCAATCAATGATTCCGCGGCAGCTAAAGCAGTTCAACCTGCCAAAGACAATGATGATGCACTTTTACACAGCCATCATTGAGTCCATCCTCACCTCTTCCATCACCATCTGGTACGCTGCTGCTACTGCCAAGGACAAGAGCAGACTGCCATCCCCCGAGGACCTGTACAACTCCAGGACCCTAAGGCGCGCTGGAAAAAGTTGACCACTCCCTCCCTGGACACAAACTGTTTCAGCCACTCTTATCTGGCAGGAGGCTACGGTCCATAAGGACCAACACCTCACGCCACAAGAACAGTTTCTTCCCATTGGCAGTTTCTTCTCATCGGCAGAATGCACTTCTCTAGACTTCCTTCTTGCACATTGCACTTTGCTACTTATTCAGTAAATGCTTGCACATTTTATATTTCATATTCATATCAGTTTTTTTACCTTATGTCACTTACTGTGTTTTCTGTCATGCACCATAGCACCAAAGCAAATTCGTTGTATGTGAAAACCAACTTGGTAATAAAGCTGATTCAGATTCAGAAATGTCTGCATTCCATTCGGCACATTATCAACTGATTATTCATGGTTAATTTACATAGTAATTTAGCAGACTCTTAATTAGCTGTCTTACCCAAGGAAGCTAGGTGAGACAACCAAACAAAACAATCATAGTACAAAAAAACTAAAATGTATTTTTATGTGTCTTTGATGAGGTAGGGTTTCAGATGTTTTCTGAAGATTTTAAGGACCACTGCTGTTCCTACACTGGGGTGTCCAATGTTGAAACCGAATGTTTCCCCCGGGTTGCAAATCAGAGAATGTCCCCGCTGTCAAGTCTTCCCAATTCATACACCTTTATTACAAATGCATTCGGAGATCTGTCTCGCAGGACAGCCAAGAAGATCTGAAAGTCCGTTCACATGGACACAGGTTAAATGGCCCCTTCCCACACAATCCATTTGCTGCACGTGCTTCCTGGGTGTGTGTGTCTCGTGTCGCAGCCCCCAGCCCTGGGGTGAACCATCTGGTGACCTTCTCCGAGGTAGATGAGAATGGTGTTGTTGTGTCCGGCGCCAGGAAGTCTACAGGACCCCTCTGGCCTGTCTCCCCTCCTCTCCTTCCTGGGTCACTTTATCAGTCCCATGTGTGGGGGTCAAGCTAGAAGTTAATTCATAGGTTTCCATGTACACAGTGTCCTTTGTCTTATTCTCCTAACTTCCTGACCCCCTCCGCCTTCTTATGGAATGTCCCAAGTAACTTATTAACCCTCCGCCTTACTACTTCTTAGGAATAATGAATTCCACACCAACAGGAAATACTTTGGATAAAGGGCTCTATAGGTACTGTTATTGGTGCTGTTCAAAAGTGGTGCCATTTATTAAGGGAAGAGGGTACCATTTGGAACACATCCTGTGGTTTTTTGTTGGAATTTACAGCACAACCAGGCTCCATACACATCTATCAGTCTCTTCCCTTCCCAAGATGCACTTGGTGTGTGCTGAGGGTTCCATATAGCCCTTGAGGAAGGCAGGAGGAGGGTCACCAATGAGACAAATTAAAAAAAAGATAATTCATGTTTTGGCTTGCTGCAGATAGTAATCAAAGGGTCGGGTGATGTTAGAATCCATATACACACAGCATGTGTGTGTATTTACAACAAAGGGAACTGAACTCTAAGTGGTTTTGTGAAGGCTGGTGTTTTGAAACAGCATCTGGATTGTATAGTAACTGCTCTTGGATGTGGAATATGCAGATTTTTTAGCAGCTGCTTTTAAAAGTAGTAACAGCCTGTGATATCACTCCCCTCCCAACCCACTGCTACGCAGCACTCATGAGTCAAATGGTTATTGGATTACATTTTCTGCCTTCATAAAATGCGGTTAAGAGGCACTTTAGACATACGTGCATGACCTGCTTTCAGGCAATTGCAATGAGAGGAAAAGTGACAGGTCAATCAGTGAATGCTGGAACCCTAATCCCTACATAGTGCATTATTTTAGAACAAAGCCTATATGGGTGCTGTTTGGGATAAAAACTATTTTCCGGATATGGCTATCAGACAGAAAGTGACAGGTGAATTGTTGATTTCTATTGGTTGGACTGAGGGGTTAGCCTCTCCTGAGCACTTTAGAGAGGCACAAAAAAAATATTCTGGATAAATACGACATGTGGGACATATCATCAGCACACAGTACTAGCAAGAAAAGAATGTCTGTCTCTCTCTCTCTCTCTGTGTAATTTTGTATGTGGGCAGAAACACTTAGGAGAAGTAAGTGGCTCTTCACACTGACATTTGGGGCGATGGGGAGGGGGGTTGAGGGAGATGAAAGGTCGATGAGTATGTTGTAGGCTTGGAAGTGTTTGTAGACTTGGGCAATAGATTGTTACGTTTTACAGATATGTATTTTTTTCAATACACACACGAAAAGTAGTTTGAGGACTTTTACAAAGTCCCTCTGCTATGAATGTAACCATTTTCTGTTGAGCTGCACAAGAGCTTTAGGAGCAGAAGTGGGGAGAATTCAGTAAGCAATGGCTCATTATGAACTTGACTATGTTAACGGTGGCTTTGGAAAGTACCCAGCCTCAGTCACTTTCAATTTTTTGGGGGGTATTATACAATGATCAGCCATAACATTATGACTACCTGCCTAATATTGTGCAGGTCCCCCTTTTGCTGCCAAAACAGACCCATCAAGGCATGGACTCCACTAGACCTCTAAAGGTGTGCTGTGGGATCTGGCACCAAGACATTAGCAGCAGATCTATTAAGTCCTGTAAGTTGTGAGGTTTGGCCTGCATGTATCAGACTTCTTTGTCCACCACATCCCACTGATGTTTGGATGGAGATCTGGGGAATTTGGAGGCCAACTCAGCACATTGAATATGTCTTTGTGTTACCCGAAACATTCCTGAACCATGTTTGCTTTGTGGCAGTGCGATTTATCCTGCTGAGAGTGACTAATGCCATCAGGCAATATCGTTTCCATGAAAGAGTGTTCATAATTGTAGAATTCAAATCTACTTCCCTCGAGTCAGAATCAGAGAATGTCCACACAGTCAAGTCCTTCCAAAGTAAACACCTTTATTTCAGATAATTGTCCGGAGATCAGTCTCCGCCTTAAAGCAGAAACAGATCTGACTCTCTTTTACCTGGACACAGCTTATGTACAGCCCCTCCCACCCCTCAGTCATTGGATATAATTTGTTGAGTGTGCTTCCTGGGTGGGCGTGTCCCATCTTGCCGACCCCATCTCTGACCGTGGGGCCATCTGGTGACCTCGGAGGCAGACGAAGAAGACAGTTGAAGGGGGGGGGGCTGGCGCCAGGAGATCTGCCCAGAGATATCTGCTAAATTGTGTTTACTCTTCCCCTCCTGTGTTCCCTGTCCGTATCAGGGTGTCAAGCCAACAGCCAATAAACCGGGTCCCCCTACTCACAGTGTCCTTGCCTTGATCTCTTGACTTTATGGCCCTAATCCTGGAATGTACTAATTAAAATTTTATCACCCCACAGGCTTGCTCTCTCTGAGTTTACCCCCACAGGCCCGGTTTGTTTATAATTGCACACACTCTTTACTAAAATCTTCCACATAATCTACAACAATGCTTAATTTACATAGTCATTTAGCAGACTCTTTATTAGCTGTCTTATCCAAGGAAGCTAGGTGAGACAACCACACAATACAATCATAGTAAAAAGAAAGAAAACCCATTTTATTATGAGTCTTTGATGAGGTAGGTTTTCGGATGTTTTCAGAAGAATTTCAAGACCACTGCTGGTTCTACACTGGGGTGTCCAACAGGAGACACTTTAGACCAGAACCTATAGGTACTGTTATTGGCGCTATTTGAAAGTGGTGCCATTTATTACAGTCAGGACCTGACACTTTCCGGATTGTTCTCCCCAGTCAGGGGCACCTGTGAGTGATAGTGATTGTGGGTGTGTATTTAAAATCCTTAGTTTGGTTAGTCATTGTGGTTCTTTGTTTGTGTATCCTACCAATCGTGTGGCTATATTTTTGCCACAATTTTTTTTTGTGTGGCTTAGACTGAAGATTCGTTGCCAATTTTAGGGAAGATTGGACAAAATTGGTGGCCTGTAAAAACTTTTAAATGTTTTCAGATAATTCAAAATGGAATTAAATTATTAGCGGCGGAAAGGAAATTTAAGTCTGTAGGACAAACACAGCAAAAGTTGTGAGCATTTCTGAAATAGCGCCTCATATTGCCAATCGGATCCAAACCTACCTCTGATACCTCTGCTCCTTGTGGCAACCATGGATACCACGTTTACTGAAAATCGGTAGCTGAGATTTATTTTTTTGTATGTCATACATTTTGTGTTGCAAGTAATTGTTTACGCAATACTGGACACAAAAATCTTACAAACAGTGAGGAGAACAAATATTTGATACACTGCTGATTTGGCAGGTTTTCCTACCTACAAAGCATGTAGAGGTCTGTTATTTTTATCATAGGTACACTTTAAATGTGAGAGACGGAATCTAAAACAAAAATCCAGAAAATCACATTTATATGGTTTTTAAGTAATGAATTTGCATTTTATTGCATGACATAAGTATTTGATCACCTACTGGCTCTGGCTCTCACAGACCTGTTAGTTTTTCTTTAAGAAGCCCTCCTGTTCTCTACTCATTAACTGTATTAACTGCACCTGTTTGAACTCGTTACCTGTATAAAAGACTCCTGTCCACACACTCAATCAAACAGACTCCAACCTCTCCACAATGGCCAATACCAGAGAGCTGGTTAAGGACATCAGGGATAAAATGTTAGACCTGCACAAGGCTGGGGTGGGCTACAGGACAATAAGGCAAGCAGCTTGGTGAGAAGGTAACAACTGTAGGCGCAATTATTAGAAAATGGAAGAAGTTCAAGATGACAGTCAATCACCCTCGGTCTGAGGCTCCATGAAAGATCTCACCTCGTGGGGCATCAATGATCATGAGGAAGGTGAGGGATCAGCCCAGAACTACACGGCAGGACCTGGTCAATGACCTGAAAAGGGCTGGGACCACAGTCTCAAAGAACCATTAGTAACACACTATGCCGTCATGGATTAAGTCAGCGCATGTCCAGGCCCGTCTGAAGTTTGCCAATGACCATCTGGATGATCCAGAGGTGGAATGGGAGAAGGTCATGTGGTCTGATGAGACAAAAATAGAGCTTTTTGGTCTAAACTCCACTCGCCGGGTTTGGAGGAAGAAGGATGAGTACAACCCCAAGGACACCATCCCAACCTTAAAGCATGGAGGTGGAAATATAATTCTTTGGGGAGACTTTTCTGCAAAGGGGGAGGGACGACTGCACTGCATTGAGGGGAGGATGGATGGGGCCATGTATCATGAGATATTGGCCAACAACATCCTTCCCTCAGTAAGAGCATTGAAGATGGGTCGTGGCTGGGTCTTCCAGCATGACAACGAAACACACAGCCAGGGCAACTAAAGAGTGGCTCCGTAAGAAGCATCTCAAGGTCCTGGAGTGGCCTAGCCAGTCTCCAGGCCTGAACCTAATAGAACATCTTTGGAGGGAGCTGAAAGTCTGTATTGCCCAGCGACAGCCCCAAAACCTGAAGGATCTGGAGAAGGTCTGTATGGAGGAGTGGGCCAAAATCCCTGCAGACCTTCTCACAGGAAACGTATGATCTCTGTAATTGCAAACAAAGGTTCTGTACCAAATATTATCCTCTGCTTTTCTGATGTATCAATTACTTATGTCATGCAATAAAATGCTAATTAATTAAAAATCATAATGTGATTTTCTGAATTTCTTTTAGATTCCGTCTCTCACAGTTGAAGTGTACCTATGATAAAAAGTACAGACCTCTACATGCTTTGTAAGTAGGAAAACCTGCAAAATCGGCAGTGTATCAAATACTTGTTCTCTCCACAGTATATTTCCTCTTTATTAGGAAGCAGTAGTGGTTAAAACCTGAAAATAATAACACCCCTAGTATGGCTATTACTCATTCACTAACCCTCTTGCAATAAAACAATCTATTCTAATGTGGTGTGGAATGAACATTAAAGGTGAGCGCTGAGCGGTAGAGTAGCTAGTATACATTAGTGTTTCAATTGCCAGACAGCAGGCCGATGGGGCCTTAGGCAGCTGTTACTCAAAGGGGGCATACTATTCTCTGTTTCTTTTCTTTTTTCTTCTCTACTGCAGCAACAAATGAACGGATGTCTTTGATTTCGTTGAACTGCTATTATTATACTTTTACCCCTCCCCATTGATGATACCAAAACAGCAAACTTGGCACAGGGATATAGCTGTCATCTGAGTGCTTGTCTGAAACAAAGATAAACTGCTGTTTCTGAAAATCTTGTCTCTGTTATGTCCTTTCTTTTCTTTAGTTGAGTTGGATATCGCTTCAGGTGGATATCAGTTTTCAAATAAAACAGCCCCTTGATTGAAGGTGAAGGCTTCTAATAATCTTGACCACATCAGAACAGTTTTTTTACTGATCTGGCAGATACTTGTGTTGTACATTACAGTTTTAGACAGGAGACATGAAATGAAAAAAATAATAAAACCTCCAGACACTTTTTTAAGGTGTGCCAAATGGCAAAAATATAAAAAAACAGTACGTGTACCCCTATTTCACCATAGGCCATAGTAAAGAATAATGCACTATATGGAGAATGGGGTACCATGTAGGACACAGTATTTGTGATAAACATGGGGTTGTGTCTGGGACAGGCCTTGCCTTCTTTTGTTTGCCTTTTTCCTTCCCCCTCTGTACACTAATGGAGATAACTGTAAGGAAACACTTCTTGAATACATTTCATGTGTTCTTTCTTAATCTGTGTCTCTTTCTGTCTCTTTGAGCAGTTCTGACTTTTTCACTTTGTTTCTTGAACTGACCGTAAGATCCACATGAACTAATCTCAGTTATAGAAAGTGCAGCAATTCATTCCCTCCTGCTCTTTGTACCCGCACACTTTTCACTTCAGAGACTGTATTGCTATAATAATCATTATGGCAATCCCTGAGGGCCCTCCTGACACTCAAAAAAAGACAAACACACTGCTTCTATGGAAAGAACATAACTAGGAAAACAATGTTCCAAAAGAGAGACATAAACAACTTGCAGGTCAATTGCAACACACCTGACAAACATGTCTGGCGTGATCTATGACTCTTATAATTAACTGTCAGTCATGTCAATATTCACAAAACTTCTTTGGGTCAAGGTTAGAAGTGCTTGCTAAACTAAGTCACTCTCTACACACCTAGACATCATCCTAAATTGCACAATATTCACTACATACCACATTGACCACCGCTCATAACACCCTGTTTTCTATGCACTACATAGGGTGCCATTTTGGACTCTCACTACACACCTTTACACCTCTCTGTCTGACAGGTAACAAAACAACCCCAGGATGTCATTTTTTCTCTCTCCACCACCGTTTCTCTAAAACCA
The DNA here is from genome assembly GCA_016801125.1 of Novumbra hubbsi. NCBI lineage: Eukaryota > Metazoa > Chordata > Actinopteri > Esociformes > Umbridae > Novumbra > Novumbra hubbsi. The sequence continues at coordinate 9,727 of JACXGK010011015.1, forward strand.
AGCATGTCAGGCAGGGCATGTTGATGTTATTTTACACACTCAGCTGTCTAAATCAATATGTATTCTATCAAATGGTCAAATATGCAATGCCCTGTAAAATGGCTGGAGGAACAGTATAGGGAATATGATGCCAATTGTAATACAGACAAAGGAATACAAAGAAAAATATAAATACAATAATATACTTGAGTGACAAAAATAAAAGAAAACCACATTACAATCCCACTAAATTGGAAGAATGATTCACTATGCTTCAAATGTCAATCAATAATCACCTAGAAATCTGTCAAGATACATGATGGTCTAAATGCAGATATGCCAACAGACAAAGACTCTAAAAAACACAACATTCGCCCACAGTGCACCATTTTTCTGCAAGCAAGATAGCATGTAAACTGACACAAACTGACAGATTGGTCTTTGTGTAATTATCAGAGTTTGTTAATGATCGCATTAGTAGGGGAATTAGCCCTCTTCTATATTGTGAGAGGCATGGCTTTTGTGACATTTTTTTTAATCTTGTACAACCTTGAATTGTCCACCTGTTCTAAAATGATGACAATGCAGATCCAGGAATGCTCTGTCCTTGTTTGCATTCACCGTGATTCTGCTTTGAGTTAAATAGAGAGTTTAAAGTTAATCAAATTGGTACAAATTGTGGTTTTCCTGTTTGCATAGTTAGGAGAATTGGCTTCTGTTATGTTTCAAATCTCCCATTCACATAATTTGTTTTAAATTTGTATCTTTGGAATTTGTTTTAATGTAAGGTTTATTTTTATGGATGAATAGAGTATATCTAATAATGTTTTATTTGGCTAAGCAAAGTCTTATTCCACCGGACATAATATACAGTAGTGTGCAAAAGTCTTAAACCACATGACTTTGTTTAAAACAGTTTTTCTGGCCACTAAATGTTTATTTGTTCACAAAAAAAATGAAAACATTAGAATGAGTACAAGTAAATACAATAACAAGTAAAAATAATTGTGGGCTTGTTTGGTCGGGTGGTCTGGACCAGTGCCTGCAACACATGTGAACAGCAGCATGAGTTTGAATCTGGTCTACTGCTCGTTCATGCAACAACTCTCCCCTCCTGTCAAAATATGGCAGAAATATGGTAGAATCTTTCACAGGTGCATTCCATATATACACATCAGTCATTATGATATTGTAGCATGAATCATTATATGGACAAATGAGTATTGTTTGATTGTTCAACAGATGTGTGTTTAAATGTTTTTAATTAAGATGTTATGTTGTATTAGATTTTTCACAATCTGAAGTGGGGAAGGGATTGATGACTGCCATAACTTGAGCTAGGTGTCAGAGTGGGGTGTGTCAATTGTCTTGTTTACATTGATTTTCAATTAAAGAACAATAAGGTCTCAATGGTCAGATAATACTTTTTTGTTGTTTTGTTTATCATTTCTTACATAACTGTTTGGTTTCATTCTTTTCATTAGACATTGAATTTTACTTTGTTTTTTCTTTTGTGTGTTAGTGGGAAGTGTAGATTTATGGTATGAATATATGCTTTGTTAGTAGTTAAATGTGTTTAGATAACAAACAGAATATCCATTGACAGGAAGTCACGTTACTGTGTTGCAGAATTTTGGGAATCAATGTCTATAAATTGGGGTGTAACCATTTATCAGACACTCTTATCCAGCGTGACTTCCAATAAGTGCATTTCTTTTAAGTTGTCTTATTATGATTTTCAACATATGACAATCATAATAAGTACACTTTCCTTCATCGAAAACCATTAGTTGGCAAAGTCAGTGTCAGATGAAAGAAAGTTAAGCACATTTTGGGGGGGGTTAATTAAGTTAATTAAGATATTCACCAAACAGGTAGGTTTTCCATCTGAGGATTGGCAGGGACGTTTGTTCCACCATTGAGGTGCCAGGACAGAGAAGAGTTTTGCCTTGGATGAGTGGGAGCTGCCCACCTGTGAGGGTTAGGTGTCAAAGACATGACGTGGCAGATTGGAGTGCACAGGAAGTGTTTTAGGGTTTAAACCTTTAGACCCCAATAGAATTCTAGAATGCTGTTGTAAATTCCCGAGAATTTTGTAAAAAATAAATCTGTATACTGTAGAAGTCGGGTGACTTTCCCGAGTCCAAATCAGAGAATGATCACACAATAAAAGTCTTCCAAAACGCGATCGACTTTATTAATACAGATATATATACCCGGAGATCAGATTCCACCCTCTAGCAGGAGCAAAAAGATCTGAGGTCCGAACGCAGCGGACCTTGTTTATATGGACAGTTTCCCCCCACCCTGTTTCTTACAGAACACCTCACTAAACATGACTCCGGTGTATGTGTGTTCTGTTGTGTGGCTCTCGTTGTCTAGGAGTGGGCCATCTGGCGACCATGAGTGCGATGTTTTGGCTTATTCTGTTCCTCTCGCTCCTGGGCTCACAATCAGTATCAGTATGTGCCTGTTTAAGTTCTTTGTCAGATAACGTGTTCTACTGAGCACAGTGTCCTCGCCTTGGACCTATAATGTCTACTTCATCCGTATAATATTACCTTACCCATAACTAAAATATAATTACATATTTCACACTGTCAACAGTACAATATTAAGCTAAACCATCAATGAAGAAACATTTTATATTTCACAATACGTATTTTCTCACACATTTCAAACAAATTGATTTCTAAATGTTTGTTATAAAAATGGTCTCGTTCTCCTCTACGAATGCATTACACATTTGCTACTACACAATTTGTCTACTGTACTCATAGACAAACCAGATAGTAAGCTATTCTATGCAAGCAGATTGGGTCGTTTCTAAGTGACTTCTGTAGAAACACGGACCAACATCTAAATTTGCATAAAACAAAACTGCCTACACATGTAATGGAATCATAATAACGTAATCATAAGGAACACAAATCTCAACACAGTATACTTTGCATAGGTGAAAATATGTGGCACATATTTCGGGAGATTCAGGACATCATGATCAAGTGACATTGTTGTCAGCAAAGCATAACGTTACTGTCTCCAATCTTGGCTAGCTAGTGAAAGTGACAAAAGAAAAACACATTTACAGGCAGGCAACATTTCTATAGTCTGATAGATGGACCAAACCGGACAATTAGTTGTCTAGTTAGCTATGGCAGTTTCCATTTATGAATGAAATCAGAAGAAATGCAAAAAACATCCAACTAATTAGCCAACTTCACAGCTAAATAGCCAGACTGAGGAAACAACCTTTCAAGCTCCACAGCTGTGCTATAACGTTATTGTTAAATGTAAGTTATTGCCATCTAAAAGATATTACTAACATTTGATGTGCAACACAACACATATAGTGTTAACACTTTTAGTTAAGATTAGATGTGTGCTATTAGAAACAAACGGTGCCGGTAGGGCATGTACTCTGAAAATAGCCAGCCGGGGGTTGTGAATGTTAATAAGTGCATTCCAGAGGTAGGACTATAAATCAAGGGATTAGAGGCAAGGACATAGAATGTATAGGAAGACAGGTTTATGGCTTTTTAGCTGGACCCACAGATGCAGACAAGGAGGAGGATGGAAACAAGAGCTAGTCGAGGTCAGATCTACTGGCGCCAGCCTACCCCCTCAACTGTCTTCTTCGTCGGCCTCCGAGATCACCAGAGGGCCCCACGGATAGAGATGGGGTTTGCAAAACGGGACATGCCCACACAGGAAGCACGCTCAGCAATGTCTATACAATGACTGAGTGGGGAATGGGCTACATAAACTGTGTCCGATGTGAACGGACTTTAGATCTTCCTGGCTATATTTTGGGGAACGATCTCCAGATATATCTGTAATAAAGGATTTACTTTGGAAATAGTTGACCGTGTGGACATTCTCTGATTCAGGACTCGGGGGAAGTAGTTTGAATTCTACAATATACACCGTTTATTTTGTTACTAACCTCAACATCGTTGTCGCTTTCAAAGAGCAAGAACGTTGCCAACTTTGCACCACCAAGCGACATAGAAACAGCCTCTTCTAACGTTAAAAGTTGAGGTTGCTTTGCTGCTAGTGTATTGGGTAAAGAAATTATAAAAACAAAAGAAAGGAAAATGACAGCTGTGGGATATTTTAAGATTAGATGTGTGCTGTTAGAAACAAACAGGGCCAGTGGAGCTGAACTTAGAGAGAGCAAGCCAGGCTGGGGTAATACAATTTTAATTAGTACATTCCAGGAGTAGGACCATACGGCAAGAGATCAAGGTGAATGGGGGGACCTGGTTTATTGTCTGTTTATTCTCTGCTGACCCTGATGCGGACAGGGAACACAGGAGGGGGAAGTGTGAACACAATTTAGGTGATATCTCCGGGCAGACCTCCTGGCGCCAGCCCCCCCCCCCTTCAACTGTCCTCTTCGTCTGCCTCCGATGTCACCAGATGGCCCCACGATCAGAGACGGGGTCTGCAAGAAAAGGACACGCCCACTCAACAGATTCTATCCAATGACTGAGGGGTGGGAGGGGCTGTATATACACTGTGTCCCGGGGAAAGTAATTCAGATCTTGTCTACTGTACGGTGGAGAACGATCTCCGGATAGCTATCTGTAATAAAGGTGTTTTGTTTGGAAAGACTTGGACCGCGTGGACATTCTCTGATTCGGACTCGGGGGAAGCAGATTTTAACTTCAACAACTTGGGGGCTCGTCCGGGATAGGAGAGTGTTCATGCCAATTGACCGAACCAGAGCCTCCGGAAATTCTGAATGATTTTCAGCCGGCTAACTTAAGAAGGTAAGCAGAACCTGTTTTAAAACAAATCTGTGTATTGACCATAATCAAATTTCCTGAAAATCGTTTGTGAAAAGTACGAAGAGTGTAAAAGAAAGTTTCCAAACCTAGAGGCCCGGAGTAGCATCTCTGAAGCTAGGTATTGAGGTAAAGTAAGGATGGAGTGGCGACTCCGGACGACATTAAAGTTAAATGCTATATTTAGGTTTGAGTCCTGGAATTTTAAGATATTCCGAATGCTATACTTAGGTTTGAGTCCTGGAATTTTAAGATATTCCGAATGCTATATCCTAGAAGTGGCATATCCTACCTTGTTTTGGCGAGAACAAGGACCCTACAATCGTGGGGATTGCTGGGTTTGAAAAAATGGGTCCAATTGGGTTCACTATGTGCAAAGGTACGTAGGCAGAATAAGAAGGTCTCCCACATGGCTAAATCAGAGGAGAGCCCCACGGCCAGCGCCATCCTCCTCCTTGTCTTTAATCCCTTGACTTATAGTCCTACCTCTGGAATGTTCTTATTAACATTTACGACCTCCAGCTGGCTATTTTCAGAGTATACTCCCTACCGGCACCGTTTGCTTCTAATAGCACACAAACATCTAATCTTAACTAAAATATTCCACAAAACCCCCTTTTGATCTCGTCTCCGAGATCAACCCAATTCGTCTTTCAGCACCGGGGAGCCGAGGACAACGGGCAGCATCATGGGGTTCAGCCTCGCCCCCTTTTCACTGTTCCTGTTCCCACACACTGGCACAATGTCTTTCCTGATTTGCACAAACACCATTTTCTTAGATCTTATATATGACACCAACAAAATCATTCACATTCTAGTTTCGACTTCCCGCTCCATCTGAACCCTTCGGTTGCAATCTCTATCCCAATACATGGTCTAGTCTAAATTTATCTGAGAAGTTCCCCCCGTCCTCTCCCTTCATCTGGCATGGCACATTGTCCCTTTTTATTCTTCTCCATTTGTACTTGTCCGTATACATACTGACCCAAAGGCCTCTCTGCCTTGGTCCTGATGTTCAAAAACATTCTTTTAGTCTTCATAGTGAGGCACTCTGTGCCCCAGATCTGTTGAGGGCCTTGCCGCTTCTCCCTGAAACATTGTTGATGTGCCTTGAATCGGGTTCTGGAACCCAGAAGGTGCCGAAGGGAAAGGTTCTGGAGGTTTCACTTCATCATGTTGGTCCAAATCGTCTCCATGCACTGAGTTAGAGGTTTGCAACACCAGCCTTATAGGAGAAAAGAGAAGACAAAAAAACTGCCTCAGTTGACATGTTCACCTTAGCCTTAATATTTAGTCACACTACAAGTAAAATGCAACCATTACTCCTCAAATGTCAGCGAAATAATTAAATTGTTTCCACATGAAAGTATCACTACTGATTAACAACAAATTTAAACTAATTATCCATTCAGATTAATAATAACACTAGGAAGTATCTGAGTCTAATTGAAACCCTTCTTGGGTCAAATGTATACTTCCATACACGTAAATATACATTTTTCAGTTGGTTCCAAATCATAAGATCAGAAGAAAGCTAGTCTATCCGCTCTAGGGGTATCATTTTCCAAAATGTAAAGTAGTGATTTGGTAGTAAATGTAATTTTCGTATATATGGGTTCACTGTCATTTCCAGGCAGGGATAGAACAGAGAACTAATTGGGGGCTTCCTGTTGTTCTTCTTTCATAGTCTTAGACAGAGATAGTTCCGACCACCGGGTTGGCCTGTCCAAGACGAGGGCGTGTGTGGTTTAGACTTACACACCCTACTCTGGCGCTCAGGCTGGTCCCAGCCTCTAGGCGCTTGTCCGTCCTTGCGTTGTTCCTGGGCAGATATACTATCTTAACTGTCTCCAAAACAGGCCCCACATCCTTGTCCTTGACTTCAGTGGTGTGGTTATAAGTTTCTCTGTATTTTTCCACTGCAGTTTTATATAGTGACACCCAAGCTTACTGCTCAAACTAGTTACTAAAAATTTAAAAATGTTAAATCAACCCATCCCTCATAACCCCCTTTTCACGCCATCTAGGCGTGACTATACAGGCCTAAATAGAAACAGAAAAAATTAAGAAAATGCAAAAGAATTTAAGAAATGCAAAATAAATGAAGAAATGCAAAGGCAATAAGAAATTTGATATTCCCCCTTTTGACACCCGATAGGGTGTCACAATCCACCTGACCGTTCTGAACACACATTTATTCTGAATTGGCTACCAGCCACCCAGGAACTTATAACCCGCTTACCTTAAAGAGACGGTCAAACCCCATTATCAGAAACAGTTACTCATTCACCTCACCCACCACAAACCAGGACTCAGCATCCGT
>JACXGK010011016.1:0-16817 GCA_016801125.1 Novumbra hubbsi
CCTGCTGACATCCCAGCCTGGATCATCATATGGGAGATCCCAGTCCTCATATTCCGCCCCTGAATCGTCAGAGGAGAGAGAGTCGGATCCCCAGTCCCCCAACCAGGTGTACTGCTCTCTCCCCCAACGCTGCCCGTCGAATGTCGCTGGTTCCATATGGTGGTTTATTCTGTCACGGTGTTGTAGTGTGGCGGAACCAAACGCGGACATAGTGTCAAACAAAAGGTGATTTAATCCCAAAGACAAACAAACTACAAACTACACGAAACTGTACACGTAAAATGAAAGGACTAACTAACATAAAAACGAAATACAAATAACATGTAGCGCATTCGCATGAATTGGAAATAAACAGAGACAAACCGTGAGCTGTTGGGACAAGCACAAACAATAAACCACACCGGGTGTGGCTAGAAAACTAACCTAAGTAGGCTCCCCAATCAGAGTCAACTGAATGCAGCTGCTCTGACTGGGGAGCCCACAATGGCATGAAGAGGGCTAGAGGCCTCACAAATAGTCTTGCCCTGAAATGGCCGGGGGCTCGCAGCCAGGGCATGACATACGTGAATGGATTATACTGAGTTCTGGCATGCCAAGAGGATGCTACACACATTGGAGAAGAAGACCTGGTCTTTGTTAGTGACAACTATCTGTGTCTAGGGTCAGAGCTGTGGTAGTCGGACTCCAACTTATCCCTGTAGTCTCTTTGTGCATCTCTGATGGCCTTCCATTGGTCCTATCTGGACCTCCTCAAAACCTCCAGGTCCCCGGAACTATAAGCAGATGACTGTGCTGTGAGCTTTGCGCAGACATTACCATTAACCCAGGGCTTTTGGTTGGGGACAGTGCTAACATTCACCCTCGAGACAACACCATGGAAGCGCTCATAAATATATGCTGAGACAGAGTCTATGTATTCATCTATGTCTCCGTTGGCTGCAACACATAACAGCTGCCAATCTGTTGTTTCAAAACAGTCCTGAAAGGCGGTAATGGACTGCCTGAAAAACCGGTTTGTCCTGTTTTAGATGTTTTCTTCAAGTTGGGGTGAGAGGAATGGAGATATGATCCGTCCTTGCCAAATGTCGGGCGGGAAACAGGGGTTTGTGGCTGTTCCGTATTTGTAAAACACAATGGTAAAGAAAAAAAGAAAAATCTATTGTAATTAATTAATAAATGTAACAGTACAACAGAAAATAGTATCTAATTTTAAAGACATGTTTTCAGCATTCAAGTGTTTTTAAAACGATTATCACAGCTGCATTATTGTGATTAACAAAGTCTGAAGCTTCATTTGATCACGTGCTGTTAGTTATGGCTTTGACCTTTGACCAAGGTCTACATTTAAAGTGTTTTTATGTGTTTAGTGTCTTCCCACAATGCAAGATGTGTACATGAGTTGCCCTTCATACTCAACACAAGTGGTCTTATTTGGTACATCTCCTAAGTTCATATTGTACATTCTATCAAAGGAGATACTTCTCAGGGAAGAGGAGGGCGGTTGAGGGTCCATTGTTTAAGATAGATGTGTGTGTGTTTTAGTTTAGGTCTAACATTGTTTATGGGTAATATTTGTCTTTTTTAATGATCCCGAGTATATGTTTCAAGATCAGTGTCTTGTCTGGTTAAGTGTGAAACATATTTTTTTATAAAGTGAGTAAATACTACAATATGCCTGCTAAGTGAAGTGATGTTTGCCATAACCTAGAAGGAGGGATAATTTATCAACGATGATCATCTTAAAAACAGTTGAATGCTGCAAACGTGTCTTTGAAATGAGTAACTAGACTCTCTTGTACTGTTACATTGGGAGACAATTAGGCAGGTTCATTATTGTGAGCTATGTAAAAGCCATGCAGTGTCAGCCGTGGTCTTCACTGACAGAGCGAACATCCTGTTTCAGAAAGGCACACCCAACAACACTGCTATTCTTTTCCATGCACTCGTTACCTCCCGTATTGATTATTGTAATTCCCTTCTCTTGGGTTTACCACACAAGTCCATCCTTAAACTACAATTGGTTCAGAACTCAGCTGCCCGTATTATCACCAAAACCCCATCCACCCAACACATCACTCCACTCCTCAAACAACTGCACTGGCTCCCTGTCCAATATCGTATTGACTTTAAGATTATTCTCCTCACTTTCAAAGCCCTCCACAATCTTGCTCCTCCATATCTCTCTGAACTCTCCGATCCTCCTCTTCCTCCCTGCTTTCTATTTCCTCTGCCCAAATTATTATTATTAGTACACTGTATAGTACATGTAACATGTGGATTGGTACAATGTAATTACTAGTTCTAACACAGGAGTTAGCCAGTTAAAATTAAGTGTAACTTGAAGGGTACATGTTACTAATGTGTGCTGATACACTCAATAAGTCAGAAAGCCTGACAGTCTGAATCTTTCATTTTATTTCTGTTCCATATCAAATACTTAGCTAATACAGAGCCAATTTCAAGAGCAGAATAAAGTATTTGGGACGTCTTTATTAGAATCAGCTTTATTGCCAAGTGCATTTTCACATACAAGGAATTTTCTTTGGTGCTATGGTGCAAGACAGACAAAGTAAGTAGTATGAGGTAAAATTACAGTACATATAAAATGTAAAACATTTACTTAATAAGTTGAAAAGTTGAATGTGCATGAAGGAAGTCCAGAGAAGTGCATTTATGTAATGTACTGTGTAGAGTTTAAGTTACGAGTTTAAGTTATGGGGCAGAGGGTGTCAGTGTCAGTGAGGGTCGTCTGGCCTTGTTGATGAGGCCACCTGCCAATGGGAAGAAGCTGTTCTTGTGGCGTAAGGTGTTGTTCCTTATGGACCCAAGCCTCCTGCCAGATGGGACTGGCTAAAACAGTTTGTGTCCAGGGGGGGAGGGGTTAGTCACAATCTTTCCAGCATGCCTCAGTGTCCTGGTAGCGTACAGGTTCTCGAGGGGTGGCAGATTGCAGCCAATCACCTTCTCTGCAGATCTAATGATACGCTGCAGTCTGCTCTTGTCCTTGGCAGTGACAGCAGCGTTCCAGATGGTGATGGAGGAGGTGAGGATGGACTCGATGGCTGTGTAGAAGTGCACCACCATTGTCTTAGGCAGGTTGAACTTCTCCAGCTGCCACATCCTCTGCTGTGCTTTTTTGGTAATGGAGATGGTGTTCTGCTCCCACTTGAGCTCCTGGGTGATGTTGATGCCCAGGAAGCTGAAAAACTCTGCTATAGTGACTGGGAAGTCACACAGGGTGATGGGGATGGGTGGGGCTGGGTTATTCCTAAAATCCACAACTATCTCCACCGTCTTCAGAGCGTTAAGCTCCAGATTGTTCTGTCTGCACAAGTTCACCAGGTGGTCAATCTCCCACCTGTAGGCGGTCTCATCCCCACCAGAGATGAGCCCAATGAGGGTGGTGTCATCCGCAAACTTCAGGAGTTTGACAGGTTGATGGCTGGAGGTGCAGCAGTTGGTGTACAGGGAGAAGAGCAGAGGGGAAAGGACGCAGCCTTGAGGGGATCCGGTGCTGATGGTCCGGGGATCGGAGACATGTTTCCCCAGCTTCACGCACTGCATCCTGTCAGACAGGAAGTCAGTGATCCACCTGCAGGTGGATTCAGGCACTTGCAGCTGGGAGAGCTTGTCCTGCATCAGGGCTGGAACAATTGTATTAAAGGCAGGGCTGTAGTCCACAAACAGGATCCTGGCATAGGTTCCTGAGGATTCCAGGTGCTGGAGGATAAAGTGGAGGGCCATGTAAATTGCATCGTCTACAGACCTGTTGGCTCTGTACGCAAACTGCAGGGTGTCCAGAGAAGGGTTGGTGATGGCTTTAAGGTGAGACAGCACAAGGCCCTCAAATTACTTCATGACTACAGAGGTCAGGGCGGCAGGTCTGTAGTCTTTAAGTCCTGTGACCCTTGGTTTCTTGGCGATGGGGATGATGGTGGAGGTCTTGAAGCAGACTGGCACATGGCATGTCTCCAGTGAGGTGTTAAAGATGTCTGTAAACACCGGAAGAACAGCTGAACAGCACAATGCTTCAAAGTGGATGGAGAGACAGAGTCTGGCCCAGCTGCTTTGCGAGGGCTCTGTCTCTTAAACAGTCTTGCGCCATCAAAATGCCAAAAGATAGCTAGATCTTCTGTAGTATCTAGATAGGTAGCTATGATTACTATTTACATTTCGGTATAAAGCTAGCAAGCAGTATAGCTAGCTAGCTCGTTAAAAAAGGCAATTACATTACAATTAGCTAGCTAGTTAACCGACTCAAGTTAGCAAAAGTTTTCCAGCAATTAACATACAAACATCATTCAGGTTAAACAATTATCATTTGTTTAGGGAGCTAGCTATATATTAACTAGCTAAATCCTGTGTAACAACTAGTAATTACATTGTACCAATCCACATGTTACATGTACTATATGGTGTCCTAGGGAGTTATTTCTCCTATCTGTGTTGTATTAAAATATGCTTTCTATTGAGTACATTTATGTAAAATGCGCTTAAAGAAACCTAACAATAAGGGCAATATTGTGTGAATGGGTAAATGTAACTGCATACATTTCAATGAAGTTACTTTCATGAAAATGTGCCCTCAGTAAACTCAACTGGTAAAAACAATTCAAACAGATTCACTATTTTTTACCTCAAATGTTATTTGGGCAAATATTACGCCAACATTACTACACTTCAAATAGTGTTAATGGGGTATACCTACCGTTTATTTCATGCAAACTCCTCCAATTAATCCCAGATGGCATTCTTTATCTTTGAGGGAAGTACCGGCAACAATGTTGAACAGGTATATTTTGGCCAGTGCAGGTTGATGGGTAAGTAACCAGCTGTATAGATGTGTGCTTTCCTCTTTCATGCTGTTGGCAAATCCTTTCCCCCTTATGTTAATGCATCAACCTAAGATAAAATGAAAGAAACCCGAAAAAGGTGATTCATTGGAAATCTGCCTATTTGTAACAGGCATGGTAACAAGCGTTTGTTGTTACAAATGTGTAATTACATACTGTAATAACAACCAGGTGCACTATATCTTTACGCTGTAAAAATGAGTTGTTACCGTCAGTTACAATATTTGTTAGTGTAATTACATATGTAAGTACACTGTAACAAAGGGACCTTATACAGAAAATGTGAATGCCCCTGACCGCAATGCCTCTGATCGCAATGCCCCTGACCGCAAACAACCTTATTTGCAAGAAATCAGACCCTTGTAAAGAATGGCCTGATCAGGTTGTTCATTTCATGACGTGCTATGGGATGTGGCGTTGCACTCGCCAGATATTAAAAATAACTGATCAAAAATATTTATTGGAAAGTCGACCTTTCGCCAAAGTCGGTATTCAATGTGTTTTATGTGTTTAGTATCTTCCCACAATAGAAGACGTGTACATACGTTGCCCTTCATACAAATCATAAGTGGTACGTTGCCCTTCATACAAATCATAAGTGGTCTCAATGTATCTGTAATGTTAGATTTGTAAGGGAACCGGGCGAAACGGAGGGATGGTTGGGGATCCAAACGCACGACGTGAGGGACAATGTTGGAGTGATGATGATGATGATGGAACCTCGGAGGAAAACGAGCGGCGTTGCATGGAGAGGCAGTAAGAGAGAGAGCTCGGAAAAACCAGCAGGGTAGGATGCTTGGGCGAAACGAGCGGGGAATAAGGGGAAAGGGTGGAAAGCAAAAATAGTTGCGAAAAACGCATGCGCCAAAACCGTAGAGACGTGGGTGTAACCTCGTGTAGGACTTCGTTTGAACTGGCTACCAGGGAGTGCGTAACGGGAACTTAAATAGGGGTGCTGATCAGTGATGAGGAACAGGTGTGCGTAGTTGGCGGTGTGCTTGATGACTATGGTGCTTGGTGACAGTGGTGAGAAATGCAGCTGCAGGCCACTAGAGGGGGTGGTAGGACCAGAACATGAGTCGAGTCAGGGCGGAACCCTGACAAGATTGTATTGTATTGTATTGTAAAACTAAATGGAGTTTGCACCCAACCAGAAATGTTTTGCATCCTGCAACAAAAAAAACAAGAAGAGAAATGGAATGTAGTCTAGTGTATGTAGTTAACTGTAATGGGATGAAGACAGGGTATGTAGTAAACTGTAATGGGATGAAGACAGTGTATGTAGTTAACCGTAATAGGATGAAGACTGTGTATGTCGTTATCTGTAATAGGATGAAGACAGTGCATTCATGTGCAAAATGACAAAGTAAATAAAATGAGATGTATAAATGTGCAAATAGCATGGAAATTAGTAAATATGCCATTCAACATGAAGTGCAGAAGTGTAGTGCAATAAGCTCTTTGGTCTTCTTGATGTTGAGGGCTGTGGGAATATGGAACTCAAATGGTTTAAGTTTGACACAATATATGACTAGAACAAAGGACAGAATGTGGTTATTTAAGGGGGTTGTCCATGCCTCTTAAGGGGGTTGTCCATGTGATGTCATTGGTTTTTATGATCAGGAGCTGGCCATCTGGAGTTTGTTGTGGGATGGACCTTGTGTACTGATTGGCTATTACTTTGACCCCCTCCTATTTATCCAGACATAAAAGGTTGTGTTAAAGCTATATCTTGGACTCATGCTAATAAAGAAACAATTGTCTTTCACTTGGTTTTGAAGCGGAATCTAACAGGGCCAGGTTGTTATCTGCGTACCAAGCTGATACACCTCGTAAGTGCATATGGTACATTCTGGTGAAAGGGTACCAGTACTGGGTTGATGTGTTTGAGAAGTCTGTCAATCAGGTCATCGTTGTTTAAAGCAATGCAGTGTGTTATCTATGAGCGTCTTGTTTAGTCTAGCTCTGTTTTGTCTTATCTTTGTTGTTTTACACTTTGCATTTAATCATTGCAAATAAACTATGTGTGACATTTCCCATTGTCCCTCTATTGGTCTTCCCCAATGTCCCCCTATAGGTCTTTCTCATTGTCCCCCTATTGGTCTTCCCCAATGTCCCTATATTGGTCTTCCCCAATGTCCCTCTATTGGTCTTCCCCATTGTCCCCCTATTGGTCTTCCCCAATGTCCCTCTATTGGTCTTCCCCATTGTCCCCCTATTGGTCTTCCCCATTGTCCCCCTATTGGTCTTCCCCAATGTCCCTCTATTGGTCTTCCCCATTGTCCCCCTATTGGTCTTCCCCAATGTCCCTATATTGTTCTTCCCCAATGTCCCTCTATTGTTCTTCCCCATTCTCCCCCTATTGGTCCATTCAAGCAATCAGTTATTACTCAAATAAATATAACATATAATCATTTGGTTGTATAGCTAATATTCTAACAGGCTCCCTTCCAGAACAGTGAGTAACTTCACTATGTAGCCATGTCAGTCAGGCTACTACCCCAATACAGATGTGCATGGACAAAAGGCTCTTTTATGTGATTGTGTTTTCAAGTGGTCAGCTATGGCACCTGGATTGAATTTCGTGTTCAGATCAGACAGAGTGAGAACAGAAAGCTCTTTGGCGGTGCACATCTGTGGTGGGTTTGGTGTCACCAGGACAACGCCTAGACAGAGAAGACTTGAAAAACAACATAGAATGTACAGTCATGCAATGTAGCTCAATATGAATGACATTTATTATTGTTGTTTATTAACTTTTGTCCAAACTGAACACAGCTTCTCACACACTACAGTAAATTATGCAAATAGGAGTCTTTACTGCTGGCATAGCTGAAGCGACAGCCTCTATTTACCTTCAAGTGACAAGCTGTGAACATCAGAGCTTAAGGATAGTCCCCTGCCATGTCTGCATGCCAACACAACAGACAGAAGTGTTCTGTACATCAAGATGAATAAACAAAACACTTAAAATAAACTCAAATAAAGTTTCCAGGGTAAGAGTGGCTTGTAGTTTTGGTTTCAGATAGTTGAGGTTTGAATGCCCCAAATACCGCACACAAAGGCGTTAAACCCCCCAGTCATCTCTTATGTATACTCCCACACACACACACAGTCGCAGCTGTTAGTGTGTGTGTGTGTGTTCAGTCCTCCTCCTTCTCAATGTACGTCTTGCAGGCGGAGCGTGCGATCTGTCTGGCCAGGTATCGGTCTCTGGCCGACATCACGGTCTCCTCACTGCTACGCTTGGCAAACTTACTCACTTTCCTCTCCTCCTCACCCTCCTTCCGGGTCTCCTTCTCTTCCCCCTCCATACCAGTCTCCTTCTCTCCCCCCTCTCCTTCCTTCCTTGTCTCCTTCTCTCCACCCTCTCCTTCCTTCCTTGGCTCCTTCTCTCCCCCCTCTCTTTCCTGCCTTGTCTCCTTCTCTCCCCCCTCTCCATCCTTTTTTTTCTCCCTTTCTTCCCCCCCGTCCTTCCTTTTCTCTTCCTCCTCTTTCCTTTTCACCTCCTCCTCTCCATCCTTCCACTCTGTCCTCGTCATAGTCTTTTCTTTCTCTCCTCCTCTTCTCCCTTTCTCCCGGGCCGTGTCCCTTCCTTCTCCCTTGTCATCTGGTCTCCTTTTCTCCTTCTCTCCAGTTCTCTCCTCTCTGACTTTCGGGCTTCTCTCTCTCCCCATCCTCTCATCCCTCAGGTTATCCCTTCTTCCTCTGTCCTCATCCCTCTCTCTCTCCCTCCTTCGATCCTTCTCGTCTCTCCGTTCATGTCTCCCTTCCCGGTCTCTCCCTCTCTCCCTATCCTTCCCCCTGTCTCTCTCTCTGTCTCTCTCCCTATCCTTCCCCCTGTCTCTCTCTCCATCCTTCCCCCTGTCTCTCTCTCCATCCTTCCCCCTGTCTCTCTCCCCATCCTTCCCCCTGTCTCTCTCCCCATCCTTCCCCCTGTCTCTCTCTCCGTCTCTCTCCCTGTCTCTGTTGCTCTTACGGTCTTTCTCTCGGTCTTTCTCCGGATCCTTCTCTTCCCCGCTTCCGGACGAAGGGGACCTCTGTCTGTAGTGGCGCTTGGCACCGGGAGGAGGTTTGCTGAACCCCGTCTTCTGGTCCAGCCCCTCCTCACTGTCACTATGGGAACTTGGGGCGTGGTCTCGTGATGGGGGTGAAGGAGGGGGGGGTGAGGGTTCTTCGGTCTTAACGCTCTTCACAACCTGATCCCTGCAGAGGTCGAATGAGATAGAAAAAGATGACCATTTCTCTAAACAGATAGCGAGACAAATTACCACGTTGTCAAATTTAAAGAACCCTACCGGGCCACCCTACAATGCTACCGGGCCACGCCTACAATGCTACCGGGCCACGCCTACAATGCTACCGGGCCACGCCTACAATGCTACCGGGCCACGCCTACAATGCTACCGGGCCACGCCTACAACGCTACCGGGCCACGCCTACAACGCTACCGGGCCACGCCTATCCCACCAACAACGACCAGAATAAACAACTTCCATGGCATACATTACTATGGAAATATCAAGTAAATTTGAATGTATTTGGAGAAAGAAATGGATGGAGAAAAACGAGTACACACGTATGTGTGTGAGAGCAGGAGAGGGGGATACACACGTGTGTGAGAGAGCAGGAGAGGGAACCGGTTTGACACTTCTGCTATGAGGTCTGGAGCCTGCTGGTTTTCTGTTCTAGCTCATCATTAATGCCTCTCACCGGGTGTCCCAGGTCAAAACGAGTCCCTGATTAGAGGGATCAAAGGGTAATGAGTGAAACTGGCTGCGAGGTCCAGAGCTGAGTTTGAGTGGTCAAGGCTATGGTTTATTTATTCCTTTTACTGCCAACGGTTGTGACTTTAAGCCCCACTGTGTTGTTCAACACTGCCCTCTACTGGATACAACGGCGGACGCCATTTAATGCATATATTCCAACACAATTAGAAATAAAATAAAAACTGTAGGTATGGAAATATATAGGAACATATTGACAGGAGTGCTGGTCCTCTGACCTGGGAGCAGAGCGGTCTGGTATGGCCTCCTCTCCAACAGTCTGGTTCAGCAGATGTCTATAGAAACCACTCATGTCTTTCTGCTTCTTCACATCCAGGGCAGCTAGACACACCAAACACAAACACAAAAGTACTTTTAGTCAGCACATACACCCCCCTCCCCCAAACACCCGAAGACACACCCCAAACACGTTCTCCTCCTCCCCCAATACCCTGCAGCCACTCCCCCAAAACACCCACAGCCACTCCCCCAAACACCCACAGCCACTCCCCCAAACACCCACAGCCACTCCCCCAAAGTTTTGTCTCCAGCACCTTCGATCGCTGCCTCTCGCTCCTCTCTTTCCGCCTCCTCCTGTCTCTCCTGGAGTTTTTGTCTATAAGCAGACGTGACGTAAGCCTCCTTGTCTGCAAACTGCTCTCCCTCCGCCTCTCTCTCCTTCTGGATCTTCCTCTCATCCCTCCGTTCCTGCTCCTTCTTCCTCTCCTCCACCGCTCGCATCAACTGCTTGATGTACTTTGGCTAGAAGAGAAAGAATGAGAGTTCATGGAGTTTTAAAGAGGGAGTTTGAGAAAAACATAACGTACATAAAACAGAGAGGTCGGGGAAACTGACGGGTGGGGGCGACAGGCGGGTGGGGGCAACAGACGGGTAGGGGCAACAGACGGGTCGGGGCGACATTCTGTACCTTCCTGTCTGTTCCTCCCAGCATTTTCTTGCTGCTCTCCAGCCTCTGTTTCTGAATGTCTTCATAGACACCATCATAGTCATATACACTGCTGTCCTGCTCCAGAGCCTTCTGCATCTCCAGACGTGTCTGACACCCACAAGCACGCACGCGCGCACACACACACACACACACACACGAAAAGAATGTGAGTCAGAAATGTCAAGAAGCTTTTCTTTGCACATGATGTGTCTCACCCATCACTCTCCCCCCCATCACCTGTTTCATCATCCGTTTCTTCAGAGCCTCCTTCTGCAAACTCTCCCCAACAGAGGTCTGAAAGACAGGATCACACAGCGTCGCTTCACACAGCTTCAATCGGTTTGCAAGGCGTGCAACTCACTCATACTCAACTCACTGGCACAAAGGGAGGAACAATGTATGGCTAATGTTCCGACTGATAAACAAGAATCCTTCCAAAGACTTATCTAAACCAATTCATGCAGGTTTTCTTGCCAACCCAATAACTACGCAGCTGAATACAAATAGTGAAACAGTTTACGTTCAGACCCTGTGCCTACCTCTTCGTCCGAGTCATCCCCAAACACAGAGGGTCTCGGCAAGGTGGTCTTCGATGCTGCCTTCTGGGATATGATCAGCCCGTACCTGAAAATATGTGGTATACACGGTAATTTACAAAAAAACACGCCAGTCATTCCCCCCATTTAATTAAATCGTTAGTGCAACCATTTAATATATCCGTATTAATAATCTAGCCGTATCCTTGGTTTCTATAAAGGTTTTGGATAACGCAGAATTAATGCCATACTAATGAGGCTGGCTGCTCCGGTAACCTTTACAGTCCAGTCTAATTTCCCTAGCTAACTGTGTTGCTAACTGTTGTACACTCATTAAGCTACAAAAAAGAAACAACAGCTAAACACTGTGTTGCCAAATATGGATCATGTTAAGTGATGCATAGCTAGAATATCAAAAAAAGTGTAAATTACAACGTACTGTTTACCAGGGGCCGCCATCTTCCTCCTTGAGCTATTTCTGATCAGGTTCGGCAGATTCGTGAGTAGACGTATATATCGATGTTAATGGCGAAAGTGCACATTGCCAATTACACCAGGTGCTCAACATTGTAGCGCAAAATTGGCGCTGCTTGTTGTAATATTTTAACATATTTTGGACGACTAGTTGTCCGTCTCCAAAGGCCTAATAAAACTGTTTTAGTAGCCTAACATATCGGCGTGGTGTAGTTGGTAGAGAAACACTCAACGATTATGTTGGCTTTGTTTCAGTACTCAACAGCCACCACGAGATGGCGACATTGTATAGTTCAGCCAACTCAGTCAGTGATTTGAGCCAAGGTCGATGCACCTTAAAGCGAAGAGATTAGGAAAGCCAGCTACAGGGCAAGCGGTGAAAATGTGCAATTTAACAAGCAAAAAAAACTGCAACAAAGGTAGTCATCCCTATCCGGCATACCTAACTAACAGGCGTATTCGCTCTCACTCCAAGTGTCATTAGACTTGGTGAGATGAGGGTGCACACCTGCTCAGATTGATGTAACAAGCAAATAATCAAATGAAAAAAAAAGTTAAAAGAATGTGTTGTCTCCTCGGTGGATGGTTATGACAGAGTGTTTTAACTACATTATCTCATCGCCTACTTCTCCGTCCCATCAAAGGCACTTTTCCTTAATACAGCTTTAAAAACATTTAAACACCACTGTTGCTACTTATAGATGCCTTCCGGGATTTTTGGAAACTGGTTGTAAGTGACGCAGTCAAGCCAAATCGGGTCCTACAAAACTGTGTATCATGCTGTGTTGATGGGGGTGTGCCCAATGTAATCAAATCTACTTTAACTCTTGATATTTCATAATATAGTTCTCTTTAACCTATAGGTTATGTACGTAGAGGCAAAATACACATTTAGCCCAAACGCAATGGTAGGAATGTTTTGTTATTTGAAATAGTAATCTATACACAACGTTCTATTTCTTCCACTGAATTGTGAAACCCCACACCCAGGTCCAGTCTGTTTTGCTGCTGTTCTCGTCCACTGAGACTGAATCTCTGTGAAAGTCTGCTTTGTCTTTTTCCAGTGCGCAACGGGTTAATCGGAATTGACAGCTCGCGGTTGTTGCGCATGCGCTGATCCTCAGTACAGAGGAAACAGCCGGGGAGTAGCTATCTATCGAACGAGTGAATACCCCGGGTACAGCTGGTTTTCCCCGTAACAATTATGACTGTCTCCCAGCTGTCGCATTCTCTCAGGTAGCGGTTCCCGGTCGCTGAATGGCGCTGGTGACCGTGCAGCGCTCACCGACCCCCAGCACAAGCTCCAGCCCATGTGTTTCGGTAAGTTTGCTTCGTTTTGATACCCAAACCACCGAATCTCTCGCTCTGAGCTTTGGGTTGATTTCCGCTGTTTTTTACGACTGTCCTTACGTGCCTACTGCCTAGCCTTTGTACTTGTGCGCATGCGTAAAATGTATCTGTTCATTTTGGAAACCAGTATCTATGTGTGTATACATGGTAACTTGGACTGTGGCGCCTTATTCACCTACTACAGACAATGAAGCTTGGGGCAAACAGCGTAGGCTTACATTGTATCACACCTCAATGTAGTTTTGAGAAGGAGATAATTGGTCCTGTGGTTTGTTTTCTTATTACGGATATCGAGACGTAACCTACACGCCGGTAGATGCAAACCGCTAAAATGGGAACATTTTATACAGGCCCAAAATACTTGATCGAATCGTGAGAAAGTACTCAGTTTATTCTTCGTCAGTAAACGATGATCGGTTGCTCTTTGAAAAAAGTCACAAGCAAATGGCCGTTCTGTTCTTGTGGTTGGTGACACGCATGAATGGGGGTATTTGCATTATCAGCTCCAGGCGGTTGGGTGGTTAGCCTTTAGTTTATTGCCTTGACGTGCGTAGACCTATATTATCTAGTAGGGTTGGGAGGTCGAGACGTCATGACGTGTACTGATAGCCCATCAACTGAAATATTTTATAAAATTGGGATTCGATCTCACAAACAAAACTCGCCATATCTGCTGCTAATGTAATGTTCCATCCGAGTGCCCCCGTGGGAGGATATTGTAGGTTAAGCTTGAAACGCAAATGATGCAAGTTAGTTTATTTCTATACCCTAACGCATAAACCGGGTGTTTATTGGTATTGTAAGCAATAAAGCATGGGTGGTGTGGTATACGGCCTAAATACCGACTCGGCGCTGTTAGGCACGTTGCTTTACGGAGAGCCTGGACACTGCGCTTGGCTGTGTTATACTGGCAACATGTACCACAAACCCCTTGAGATGCCTTATTGCTGAGTCGTGTGTATGTATTGACGTGTACGTTGTAAATTTACTTAGCATACGCTGGTTGTCAATGTACTAAGAAGCACAATCTAAAGGTACCACCGTTTTCAGTATAACTACTCGCACACAAAATAAGTGGCTAACTTTCGACACCTCTAAATTGCTTCATGGTCATTGCATTCCTTTTTAAGTGCTAAAGCACCAACTGTCTTGCTTATCAGAGTTTTATCAGAGTTTTTTAAGCAAAATAAAAAGTAAAAAGCAAAACCTCTTTAAATCCGATCAATATGATGCTGTACATGTGTTCATCCGTATATGTGAACTATTCGAAAATAGTACACAATTGCACTGTCTGGTGTTGTGTGTCTGTTTTGAGCTTGTCCATTGCTCTTTGTTAGCCTGTGTACATTGTTATGGATGCCCTGTATCTGTAAGGTTGATGGATGAATCTGTCTGCCCAATTCCCTCATTGTTTTTCTCTGTCGTGTGTGAAAAGTGGTGGATTAACATGTAGGACTGGTTGTTTTCATGGACGTGACAGTACAAGGACGCACAAGTTAAGTGCCCATACTGTATGTTTTAGCTTTTTTTAGGATATTCAACCAAACATACTGTTCACCATGTCTGCTGGAGAGGGAACTGGGAGAAAACAAGTTTTGGTCAGTCATGGACAGAGGTACTGTATCCAAAACAAACTGGTACACCATATAAACAATTCTAAAATGCAAAAACATACTATGAAGGAAAATACACAAGTTTAGCAGATACAGAAATATAGCACCTAGAACAATACACGATATTGGGGAAATGTCAAAAAAAAAAAAAAAAAGATCAAAACATCATCCAGTATGTAAAATGTTACTGAACACAGACACTCATGTAACTTCTCTATGCTCTCATCAAAACCAGAAGTATGGTGAACCGAAGTGAAGTAGGAGAATGTCAGAGATGTTATCTGAACTCATATTGTCAGTAGCACTTTCATCTCACAAAGATGCTTTATTGCTCAAAAACGCCTCCAGCAGATGTTAAGGGAGTTTAGTCTCTGTTGAGTCAGTCAGTGTCCGGCTATCAGGAAAACCGCTGTTTGTGGCTTCACAGTTTGGTTGCAGAAAAGGTATCTCTCATAATGGGATGTTGTACCCTGGGCAGCCCTCATCCACTTATAAACACATCTACCCAACCCCATCCACACCTCCACCCTGACCATGCCTCTACCCACTTTCATCAACCCATCCACACCTCCACCCTGACCATGCCTCTACCCACCTTCATCAACCCATCCACACATCCACCCTGACCATGCCTCTACCCACCTCCATCGACCCAACCACACCTCTACCGTGCCCTCATCCACACCTCTACCGTGCCCTCATCCACACCTCTACCGTGCCCTCATCCACACCTCTACCGTGCCCTCATCCAGACTACATAACAACCACAATCATCATAGTTGTTGTCAATTTGTGTGTTTGAGGGAACTAGAAAATACTGTTAGTTAACTTCCTCAGAACAAAAAAAGTCTCACTGAGGGCATGTTTGTGTGTTTCTGTAGTGTATGTTGCAGAGGGTAACACCGTACGTAACTTCATGAGGGATGATCGTCCATGTTTAATGGTTCTGCTTGGGCTTCCTTCAGATGTGAGCCTGTCTCAGGACATCCAAACAATCTTCTTTCTGTCTCTGTTTCTCTCTGTCTCTCTCGATGTATCTTGCTGTACTCTGTGTCTCTTTATGTTTCTTTCTGTCTGTCTCTCCCTCTATGTTTCTTTGTTTTTCAAACTTTCTCTCTGGTTTTGTCTGACTCTCTACTTCAATCAATCAATCAAATGTATTTGATTGCCCTTTTTTACATCAGCAGTTGTCACAAAGTGCTTTTAGAAAACAACCACCCTAAAACCCCAGTGAGCACGGATTAAACAACAGGATTAAAGCACGGTGGTTAGGAAAAACTGCCTATGGGGGCCGGATTGTAGGAAGAAACCTAGAGAGGAACCAGGCTCAAAGGGGTGTGCTGGGTGATGTTTAGGAATACTATTAATAATTAGTCAATTCACATGGGCTGTGTCTAGAGTCTGTAAAGACTAATCTAGGTCACAAGCAAGATCAGATTTGCAGGACAGGGACAGTCCAGGGTGGGTTGATTAGGGGGTCAGCAGAGTGGCAGCTGGAATCGTCAGGTATTGGCTGGTTCTGCAGCAAACCCAGGAGGGCTCGGGGACAAGGTCTTCTGGGCCTGGTACTCCACAGGTGTAGGCCGAGACCTCACGTCCTTCTAAGTTGAATCGCCACAGGAGACAAGGAGAGTTGTTAATGAGTGCATTTCTTAGAGTTATGGAGGAGAACTAGCCCTACTCCCCCCGGCACAATAATATAGCAGCATATAAACTTGTGTCTGAGACAGGGGGGTCCAGTGACACTGAGGCCCCAGACAGGACCCAACAGGCAAGAAATCAATCCACCCACATTGCCAGGCATCAGCCAAAGGACATCGACTAACCACAACCACCCTATGTGAGGGACACTGACTAACCACAACCACCCTAAGTGAGGGACACTGACTAACCACAACCACCCTATGTGAGGGACACCGACTAACCACAACCACCCTATGTGAGGGACACTGACTAACCACGACCACCCTATGTGAGGGACACCGACTAACCACAACCACCCTAAGTGAGGGACACCGACTAACCACAACCACCCTAAGTGAGGGACACTGACTAACCACAACCACCCTATGTGAGGGACACTGACTAACCACAACCACCCTAAGTGATGGACACTGACTAACCACGACCACCCTATGTGAGGGACACCGACTAACCACGACCACCCTATGTGAGGGACACCGACTAACCACGACCACCCTATGTGAGGGACACCGACTAACCACAACCACCCTATGTGAGGGACACCGACTAACCACAACCACCCTATGTGAGGG
>JACXGK010011017.1:0-16826 GCA_016801125.1 Novumbra hubbsi
AGGCCTGATAGGGTGAGGCCTGATAGGGGGGTGAGGCCTGATAGGGTGAGGCCTGATAGGGGGGTGAGGCCTGATAGGGTGAGGCCTGATAGGGGGGTGAGGCCTGATAGGGGGGTGAGGCCTGATAGGGTGAGGCCTGATTACTCTTTTATCCTCTGTTACTTAACACATTTCCCCTTCCTCTTTCTGCTCTCAATTTCAATCCATATCCCTTCATCTTCCTCCATCTCCCTTCATCTCCATCCATCTCCCTCCATCTTCCTTCATTTCCCTCATCTCTATTCATCTCCATCCATCCCCATCCATCTGCATCCATCTTCCTCCATCTCCCACTATCTCCAACAACTGCTCAGGTGTTGTCCACCTCTCGCTAAGGTGAAGGTCTCAGTCAGTGGCTCTCTTCTGCACCTGTAGATCCGCTGGAAGAGTTCAGAGTTTCTCTGAACACCTCGTTAGCACAGAGATCCTGTGTACATAATCCGGCGAGATGTCTGTTAGCTAACGCTAACGCTAACCTCAGTGGAACTGCTCCCGGTCTCACTGACACGCCGGCTGATGCCCAGGAAGCATGTGGTGGCCAGCCCTGCCAGCTAGAGTCCACGGATTTGGCAGTCGGGAGAATGTTAGCTTACTGCTGGCCCCCGTGCCGAACGTAGCCTAGCCAGCTAGCATCACAGCTGCTGCCAGTGACTGCAGGGGCGCTTCCCAAATGGAACCCTACACTCTACCTAGCGCGCTAGTTTTGACCAGGGCCTTTTGAGGTGCTGTTTAAGGAATGGGTATCGGTTTGGGATGCATGTTATCCCTGTGCTAGTTACTGGCAGCAGGTCCAGATCCTTGTGTACTGACACAGGTCATTTGAGAGTGTGTGTGTATCTGTGTGTTTGCGTGCATGCGTGCGTGTGTGAGTGCGTGTGTGTGTGATTGTGTGATTGTTTAGACAAAGAGCATCCCGGTTCCTCCTGATTTGATCATCTTGTTGTAGCAGGAACTTTCCAGCGCTGAATGAAAACCGAACTCGTAGGGTTACTGAAGGTCTCAAAAGGGCTTTGCACCATTTGTCGGTTATATTTTAAAATGTCTTACTGGATTCTTCCAGAGAGGGATCAGCCTTGTGGACTACAATGCATAGGCAGACTGAATTACAGACACGAGTAGCCTGATCAGCCCTTGTAGATTTCATGTGACAGAATCTGGATGTTTTCAAATTAGAGACCTGCATTACGGGAAATAGTAAACTGGAAATTGTATTTGAAGGATGGCAAGGAGGCTCTGTAACATGTGCTTGTGTAAGGGAGCGGCTGGGTCTTAGAGATGGTCAGTCTTCAACTCGTGGAGAGGTTTCTAATGTTTACAAGACTACTGTAATCACACTCATACAAAACAAACGCTACTGACAGATACATTCTGTGTCGTTTCTCACGTTACTATTTCATGTAATTTCAGTAAACACTGCAATTTTGACAGTGTTGCATTTTTTTCTGCCGTGGGTCTTACAGGGTTAAAAGTCTCCGGAGCGTTTACACATTTACATTCTCTGGCGCATTGATAAATAGGCTAATTGACCAGTTAAGAGCCCTTCAAATGATCTCAATTAGCATATTAGCATTCTAATTGCGACTGGATTTTTGTGGATGGCTGTTTCCTCCAATGACAAGGACATTAATGATTGAGTTGACGATTACAACCGCTTGTCATTAATTTAATATCAGAAACCCGCATGCGCTGATGTTCTCGATTGATATTGCCGTTAATAAATTAATTATATCCTTCATTAACAAGCCTCTCCCAGAACAAATGGCCACATGCACGATCCATTACTGCGCAAATCTGAGCAGCAGATCAGGAAATGGATGTTGGTGAAAGGCCTTGCTTAATTAATTGACTTCACTAATTGCCTGTTGTATTTTATCAGTTTCCAGGGTTCCAGTTCCCGTCCAATTTAAAGCTACATGGAATTTGTCTTTTTCAGCCCAAGGCCCAGTTTTGCCTCCCACTTAGTTGGGTTTAAAATGAAACATCAACAATTCAATAAAGCAACCTGATGTTTTCAAATATTACAGCATACAGCAGATGCAACTCATAAGGCACACACTGTATAGACAACATATGCCTAATACCAAATGTTTTGAACAATGAATTTTAAATAATGATATTCAACACTAACTTGGCTATCGTTGCGTGTGCAGTTTACCACGTCGGGAATGTAAATGACCTCTGAACCGACACAGAGGACATATCCAGTGTTCTCCCATGCTCACAGCAGGCTTGGTAATATCTGGAGAACCGGTTCCATTTGTCTTCCTTCTCTTTCTTCCTCTGCTCAGATGGACTGTCGCTACTCCGCTGAATATCAATCCACTCTGCCTGCAATCTGGCCCGGCGTACGGGAGCTGGCCTGAGCCCTGACGGCTTCACTCAATCCACATTTTACACACGGCGGAATTGGAATGGGAATGCATATAAACCCACCCTCCGCTTGGATGTGCACACTAACCCTCGCCTTCATAAATCAGAACTCATGAAGCTCTGCCTCCTCTTGGCTGAGTCCCAAACAGGGCACCGCTTTCCTAAAATGTTACACTTGATAGTTGCGGTCTTGCGGGCTCCGGACCAATTCGGTAAGATTGAACTCTCTTTTTTACGCCTACGTTTCGTATTATGACCAAGAACTTGTGAAGATTAAAACATTGACATTTAGCCTGATGTGATTCAACATTCTCAACACAACCGGATGCTAAAAACAAGCTTGTTGATAAGCTGAATCACATAAGTTAGAGGGTCTTGAAACACAAACTTATGGGAGCGTGATTCTCTACAAACAGGGTTGATCTCAAAAGAAGACTGCAGTGCATTGGCGAGGCAGATCCTGCTAGCTGCCTCCGGAAGGTTCCGGAACCTGCCTGCCTTCTTTGGGGGCGTGGGTACGAGGATGTTTGGGGGGGAGCACATTGATGACATAATATAAACATGAGTTTAGTGTACTTTCATGCTAATTCATGTTACACAACAAAAACACATGCATATTCCTGACCAAACCGTCTGAAACAAACTCCATGAGGGTGGAATGAGGGCCCAACGTCTTTTAATGGGACCTGTGCTCTCAGTCCAGCACCACGCAGCCCGATTGGCATTCACCAGAGAACACCAGAGTAAGCAGGTCCACCATTGGCGCCCCGTTCTCGACACAGATGACAGCCGGTTCACCCTGAGCACATGGGCCTGGAGACGCCGTGGTGAACGTCATACTGCCTGCAACATCCTCCGGCATGACCGCTTTGGGGGTCTGGGGAGGCATTCTCTTGGAGGGTCGCACAGACCTCCTCATGCTAGTCAACAGTACCTTGACTGCTGTGAGGTATTGGAGTGAATGTGTGTGGGCAGTTCCTGGATGACGAAGGCATTAATGCTATTGACTGGCTCTCACGTTCCCCAGACCTGAATCCAATTGAGACCCTCTGGGATTTTCTGTGTCGGTGCATCCGACACCGCCAATTAGCTCCACAGACTGTCCAGGAGTTCACAGATGCCCTGATCCAGGTCTGTTAGGAGATCCCCCAGGACACCATCCGCCGTCTCCTCAGGAGCTTGCCCAGACATTGTCACGAGTGCATACAGGCCAAGCACACTACTGAGTCACATTAGTAGTTTACTTAGATTTTCGGTGCAAGTTTGAATATTTTGTTCTCAACAAATGACACAATGTTCAGTAATGATTTTGATCATTAATATGTTCCTTCATCGAAATCTAATGTGGGATGTAAGGGTGAGCAGTGTATAAAGGGCCAGTAGGTAAAGCATTTTAATGTTAGTCTACACTGGTTGTTAATGAAACAAGCGACAAATACAACTTGATTTGATTATTTTTGACCCAGCACCCATTTGGGATGCAGAGTCGGTTCTCTCTTTGCGTTCTAGATTGGTTTTCAGCTTCCCGGTGAATTGATTGAAAGAGTAATGTGTTTGTCAATAACTTCCCAGAGTTGGCTGGATCTGAATTGGCATTAGGCATTCAGGGTTCAGCCTGGATCCTGAGATGGGTTTGGATGTTATTCTGGAACATTTTATAGTGAGTACCCAAGCTGGAACCTTATTTTGTTTTGTCTGGGCAGGCATACTGAATGGGAACGCAAGGTACATCCCCCAGTAATCCAAACCTTTTACAGGAAATCAGCTTAAATGATTATTATAAAAGTATGTCTCTATCCTGTAGCAATGGTGTTACGTTGTAAGAAGTTTACGTTAGAGGTGTTGGGAGACAGTCAGAACAGACCGGGCCATGGGTAAGACCTGTGTCTGATACAGGTGTGTCAGAATAGATCTGGCCATGGGTAAGAAATGTGTCTGATTCAGGTTTGTCGAGTCATAATTAATACCAATAATCTCACAGCTCTGTTTCACAATATTGTTTAGTCTCTTCACATCGAGGTTACCAGAACAGCAGATCATATTTAAGGTTGATACGGTTCTATGTGGTCGTCGGCCCGAAGCAACAGAGTTTCCTTAAAGAGTTTCCTGCTAAGACATATGAATAGAAGTCCAGCATGTGTTTTTCTTCCCCCAAAGGACAAAGTTAAGTTGCATCTTAAACCCTTCTCCCAGCCCTATAAGCAAACTGCAGAGGGTCTAGACGGTCCTAGACCTTTGCCATGATAACATCCGTGACATTATTTTCTCAGACCTTCCTTATCAGTGAGGTAAGGACACTGGTTTGTAGTCATTTAAAATCTTGGGGGATCTGATCTTGGCAACGGGTGTTACCAGTGACCTCTTCCATATTGTAGGAACTCTTTGATGTTGTAGTGAAAGCTAAAAAACACAAAACTTCACCTCCAAAACCACTGTTGTAACTTTTTCTTCTTGTCCTCCAGACAGAATGAGCTTTACAAAATGGCAGATTAATGGCAAACTACATCATCTTTATATTACTTATATATTATTTGGACAGTTGCAATACATTTTAATTCAGTAGACTAAATAGGCTGTTAAATGTTTAGTCGTGTTTTGGGACCTTTATGCAAAATGAACTTGCTGGAGAAAACACATAAACGACTGTCCACACATACAGTACCAGTCAAAAGTTTAGACACACTTTCGGCTGGTCCTGTATTTTAATATCCTATATAAATATAATTTGTATGTTACATATAGCTTTTTGTGTGTCAGGAAAACGGCACGCTAGTTATTGGTTTGGTAAGACGCTACCACAAGCACGTTAGCATGCTAGCAGCTACGTTGGGAACAATGGGAGTACCCCCACATGAGTGGGGTGCACGGCTAGCACTAACGCCGGTACAACAGAGACGACTTGTTTGAGTCTCAGCGAACAGGCTTGGGGGTTGAGGGATGAGGCAGGCGAG
Source organism: Novumbra hubbsi (assembly GCA_016801125.1). Lineage (NCBI taxonomy): Eukaryota > Metazoa > Chordata > Actinopteri > Esociformes > Umbridae > Novumbra > Novumbra hubbsi. Next base: position 5,361 of record JACXGK010011017.1, read on the forward strand.
AGACGGCCGAGTTGTAATCTGGCAGAATAATTTATTGAGTGGCTGTAGCTCCACAAAGTGTTTTGATAAATGGTACAAGTCACACTGAACCGCTACCGAAAGAGTCGGGGTGGAGGGAGTGAGACAAAGAAAGACGGAGCGAGAGGGAAAAGAGAGTGATGGTGAGAGAACGAGAGAAGGGGGGAGGAGAGGGGCAGAAAGAAAAGTACTGGCTCAGTAAAGTACGGCAAATGTGTTCTCTGCACCTTCCAATCTGTTGTGAGGGATGAAAGCATCGTTTGGGAGACTGAGAGGCCCAGATGTGTTCTCCCCGTCGTTGTCTTCCAATGGACCGAGTTGTTTGAATTAGATTAGAGGGGAAAAAACACTCGGAAGTTCTTCGCATTTGAAAAAAAATAACGTTCTTAAAAACCCTTATATCCCTCATATCTTAAAAGTGCCGTGGAAATGTGCATTCGTGTGTAGTGCTGGGACCAGAGTGCCAGAAAAACATGTTGGAACTCATCGGGGACTTGAAATTCGGAGAATATTTATTTGGATAAATGAAAAAAAAAAAAAATCGTCATCAGGGGTGGTTGGGGGGGCTGGGCGAGCTCTTGCATCCAGGCCAATAAATCTGTATCCCACCGACTTTTCAAAAAACATTAAAATAATAAAACTCAACAACAGCGATGACCAGCCCAATTATCCGGACCACTAATGTTGGCCCTTTCCAGTTTATTCGCCATTAAAATGCAGAGTCTGTTGTTGCGTAAATCACGGTAAACAACCTCCACCAGAGCTCATAACCCGTCTCTGTATGGGGGAAGAATAGCACAGTAAATGGCCCGTCTAGCAGTGGACTCTCAGGGGACCAAACCTCATCGTATGTAAATGCGTGGAAGTAGTATAATGGCCATAGGACCCTGCTGTTATTCAGAGTAGTGCATTTGTTTATATCTACCTCTTATTCCTGTGAAATATGTTCGCCATTATGTGGTCTAACACGCCGCGCACACACACACACACACACACGTGCACAAACACACACACATGCACAAACACACACACATGCACACACACGCAAAGCCGTCTCACAAGGTGTTTTCTGCAGTATTTACAGTTGCCTTCTCGATGACACTGCTTACTTTGGATTTTGTGCGTGTCTGTTTGTGTGTGTTTGTTTGCTTGTGTGTACTGTTTTCCAGTGTAATTGTGGAATAATTCTGCAGTGCACAACGCCATAAAAAATGACGCTGAGTGATTGCAGCTAAGAACCGTTGGCACTTAACGTCCTAGACGTAACATTCTAGACGTAACATCCTAGACGTAACACCCAAGACGTCTAGATGCACAATGGTTATTAAAGGTCATTGGCTGCTCGCTACAGACGATCAATTGGAAGTAAGTGGCTCGGCTGCAATTAAAAAATTAAATATGACCCAGTTTAAAATCTTCAACATTCATCTTAATTCCTGCGTCTACGATTAGACAGTGCAGGCAAATCTCCAAGTGACCAAAACAGTTATCTGTGGCCCAAGTGGAAGCATTCGCTTCAGTGCCTGCCGGCAACATTTGCTCTACGGCAGCACTTTCCTGGCATATATTTAAAACATAACATCACCTGTTATGCAGAATAATTGCAAATGGACACTTTGGCAGAACGGTAAAGAACGGCAACGCATCCCTCATGAAGTGGTCCGCATTTCCTCCGCGGTTTCAGTAGCAGGTGTGAGATGCACAGCGGGACGACTCGCGTCAGGGTCCCTATAGTTCCTGGCTGAGATTGTTCCCATGAATATTGAGGGGGAAGAGGACAGAAATATCGTCAAATATGACAAGCCAACACCTAAAAGTGTCACAAATTTGTTTTTCTCCTGTTACCGGAGACGCTAGTCCCGACCACAATTCTATCCTAAACCAGTTACTGTCATGGCGAAATGAATGGAGATTAGGGATGATACAGAAAGAGATAACCCACCAAGACGGTACCATTAGGGAAATGACAAAGCACGTCTTCGGGACAACGGTCGTTAAAGGGCCTCTTTGCGGGAGTCCTTGGGCTGCAGTGACCCAGCTCATCTCTCAAGGTCTCACACTGTATCACACCACAAGAACCACCCCCCCTCCCCCCAAACAACCCCCTACTCAAAGATCACAAATGGTCGATACACAGTCAACAACACCCTCCGTGTTCCTGACTGTCTTGGACAGAGGCAGCGACCAGGACGCACGCTCTCTGCCAGTAATTAAAAGAGTCATTTGTTGAGTAATTGTTGTCTTTGTAAACAGTTTTGATGGCCTGGGAGCGCAGAGGGAAGATCCCTGATTGGTTATTGATCATGAGAGAGTCGGTAGTGACTGGAAATTGCCTGTTCAATGTTAAACAGGTCAGGCGAACTGGAAGACAGGTGTGTGTGTGTGAGAGAGAGACTGTTACATAGAGCAGGCCTTTCACTGACAAGCTGCTTAAATATCAGCTCTGCGTTTTACGCCTGAAAAGCCTCGGTTATCACTGTGAGCTACTGATACCAGGGAGTTGTGGCCGTGCTAGCAGACTGACAGCACGCAGACTGACAACACGCAGACTGACAGCACGCAGACTGACAGCACGCAGACTGACAACACGCAGACTGACAGCACGCAGACTGACAACACGCAGACTGACAGCACGCAGACTGACAGCACGCAGACTGACAGCACGCAGACTGACAACACGCAGACTGACAACACGCAGACTGACAGCATGCAGACTGACAGCACGTAGACTGACAGCACGCAGACTGACAGCACACAGACTGACAGCACACAACCTTCAGAGTTCGCGCGCACAAACAAAGTATTTAAGTGTGTGTCTGTGTGGCTGTGTGTCTGTGTGTCTGTGTGTCTGTGTGTCTGTGTGTGTGTGTGTATGTGGGTGGCTGACAGCTTTGAGGATGAACTGTCCGATTACGATTACTGCCTATTGTCAGATGGAAATCTTTTGTAAACAAAAAAGCGTGTGTTATTGTGTTTTTATCCCAGTATAATTGTTGTTTTCTGGACACAAACCCTGTACCAACTGGTGGAGACTATGGCCACATAGGTAAGACATTTTCTTTATATTGTTGTCTCAGGGATCAGAAAGGGAATGCACATTGTTTTGTTTACTTTTTGTCCTTTACGGAGGGCTGAACAGAAAGCAAGCTCAACAGGAGGTACAGGACCAACTGCGGAAAGAGCTCAGCAGGAAACCCTCCATCCGATAGAATTGCTCAACAGGAAACCCTCCATCCGCTAGAAGAGCTTGTCAGGAAACCCTCCATCCGCAAGAAGAGCTCAACAGGAAACCCTCCATCCGCAAGAAGAGCTCAACAGGAAAACCTCCACCCGCATTAAGAGCTCGGCAGGAAGCCCTTCAACCGCAAGAGGCAGGTTAACGTAGCCGCACTCATACCGCTGAACAAGGAGGATACCACTGAAGCCCAATTCCTTTGATAGAACCGAACATCTGGAAATCTTTCCACAGGACGTTTTGGCTCCTAGCTCCCATCTCATTGGCAAGAAACAGGTGGCCTGAAGTGGGGATGGAATGCGACCCAATGCCACACCGCTGTGTCCAGTGGAACCGTGGGAGGCGGAAGACTCCGGAAAATGATTGTGCGAAGGAGTGTCTACGCCTTGTTGCCACTGTTAACCCATTTAGGCCTCAAGAAAGGGTCTAAAAAAGAGTGTAAAAAACTGTGACAGAACCAAAAAAAGTGGTGTCTGAACATAATGAGAACAAAAATCTGGTACCAGACCTTTAATAACACCATCACATAACTTCACTAGGCCTTTAATAACACCATCACATAACTTAACACTGGGTCGTTAATAACACCATCACATAACTTAACACCAGGCCTTTAATAACACCGTCACATAACTTAACACTGGGCCTTTAATAACACCATCACAGAACCTAGCACCAGGCCTTTAATAACACCATCACAGAACCTAGCACCAGGCCTTTAATAACACCATCACAGAACTGTTAGCGAAGATATGTGTGCAACTCAGCAAGTGTGCATGAGTTTGTGCGCCTATGAACAGTATGTGTCTGTGTGCGCAAGTGTTTGCGATTCCAGTTGGCACAGAGATTATTAACCATCTGCATTCTTAGAAAGATGATTGATGAGGGTGACGTGGAGAAATGCTCAAGATGAAGGAGACTTGAGAATAGTCGTGAAAGTCTTCATCAGGCCTTCCAGCCAAATGCATTCGTGTGTTTCTGTGATTTAACTGCATCTTTCCTTCCGTCCCTGGAGATCTTCTCCGCCCAAGGAGCTTAGCTCCTGCCACCCCTCAGATCTCTGTGGCTCTTTTATGTGTGAGCTCCAACTCTTGCCATTTCCTATCAGCATGAAGACGGGAGAGCTTGTCTTTGTAGTAGGCTGAACTTAGGGCTGAACTCAGGGCTGAACTCAGGGCTGAACCGAATAGGGCCCCAGTCTGAGAGTCAAGGAACCCTAACTACATCCGACTTCCCCACCTACATCCTACATCCCTAACTACATTATACTTCCCTAACCCCATCCTACATCTCTAACAACATCCAACTTCCCTAACTACATCCTACATCCCTAACTACATTCTACTTCCCTAACCCCATACTACATCCCTAACCCAATCCTACATCTCTAACAACATCCAACTTCCCTAACTACATCCTACTTCCCTAACTACATTCTACTTCCCTAACCCCATACAACATCCCTAACTACATCCTACTTCCCTAACTACATCCTACATCCCTAACTACATTCTAATTCCCTAACCCCATCCTACATCCCTAACTACAGCCTACTTCCATAACTACATCCTACATCCCTAACTACATCCTATGTCCCTAACTATAACCTATGTCCGTAACTACATCTCAAGTCCCTAACAACATCCCACATCCCTAACTACATCCTACATCCCTAACTACATCCTACATCCCTAACTACATTCCACATCCCTAACTACATCCTACGTCCCTAACTTCATCCTATATTTTTAAATACATCCCACGTCCCTAACCACATCCTACGGCCTTGTTTTTTCTGACCCCGGGTAATGTAAGGGGATATAATGGTCAAGTAGAGGTAGGCCATCCAAAACACTAGAAACACTTAAACTGTCACCATATCCCCTATTTCAGCCACTACTGCCCACGGCTCCTCTGGGGGTGAGGAACCCGTTTGGAAGCATTCCAAGACACTATGGGTGGCTGAGTGTGTTCCAAGGCAACAATTTATAATTTAAAGGTGTTTATGTGAGATGTAATCTCTGGAGACACCTATATTTAATAAGACAAAGGGAAACACATAACTTGGGAACTAAGAGGCAGTAAAAACTCTTTCATAATGTGCATGTAGCTAAAGGGAATACATTATAATCCCGAGAACAAAAGCAGAGAGGAGAGCGGTCCGTATAAATCTTAATAAACATGTGTATTTGTTCGCCATGTGAGATCTCATTTAAAAACAGTGAGAATGTTGTTATTCTTATGATTACGGCAAATCATTATAAATGGAGGTGTTTAATGTCTTGGCCAGAATATCATCATGACGCAGTTTAAGACAGTAATCCTTTTTATATACTTAAAAAAGTTACAGTTTGTCCACTGAGGGACTAATTATTACGTTGTTCTTACAATATTCTACATTAGTGTTTGGAGGAAATACACTTACACAGAGAAGAACAGAAACATACATGAACACAAAAACACATGCCAGCTTGCAAACACACACACACACATTTAGGAACCTTTGATAATGTTAGTTTACCGAGCTTCAACTACATCAGCTACCGATTACTCACTGACAGCCACCGTTACAAAAATAGTTTTACTTAAACTTAGTTTAGATAAAGTAGTTCATGGGGTTTGGGTCGGGGGGGGTTCTTCCGTTGTTGAACAGCGTAAAGCCTAAAGCCCTCACCTTAACACACCTTTTAGGAGTTATTTATGACACACGCGCGTCTTTGTTCTGAAACTCCAATCACTCTGGCGTTGTTGTGGTTGTATTCATCCCGGAAATTCACATTTGGTCTCGTTTTTGGGGTATAAATAAGGGAGAGAGAAGGTGTGGAAATACAGTGGATTGAGACTCAGCATGGAGTTGAAATAACCTGGGTGGGCATATCTCTATATCACTATCACTCCCTCTCTCTCCTTCTCTCTTCCTCTTCTCTCTTCCTCTCTCCTTCTCTTTACCTCTCTATCTCTTTTTCTTCCTCTATTCCTCTACTGTCTACCTGTCTATTCCTCTACTGTCTACCTGTCTATTCCTCTACTGTCTATTCCTCTACTGTCTACCTGTCTATTCCTCTCTCCCACTCTCTCACTCTCTCCCTCTATCCCTCTCTCCTCTCTTCCTCTCTCCCCCTCTCGCCAGGGTGTAAATAAATAATACTCTGTGGGTCTGTTGGTGCTGCAGCATATTTATCATGGTAATGGGCACTTTGGGGTTGGTTAACGGTTTCAAGGAAACACCAAGGTCAGCCCGCGGGCCTCAACTACTGAACACCTTATTTGCGTTGGTTCTGTAACAATCAGGAAAACAGACTGAGGACCTGGTTCTGTACCAATCAGGAAAACAGATAGAAGACCTGGTTCTGTACCAATCAGGAAAACAGATAGAAGACCTGGTTCTGTACCAATCAGGAAAACAGACTGAGGACCTTGCTCGGTGGAGCGTTGGAGAGAAGTGATCAAATAAGCCCTTCATTATTAGTGAATTAGGTTGGTGCAGAAGATGAAGAACGCCAAGCAACGTTATGAAATAATTCCTTCATTATGTATTTAAGGAGGGTTAGTAAGGAGGAGAGAAGGAGAGAAAAACAGAGCTCCCCCCCTCTCCCCGCTAATAAACGGAGGAGTCTGTTCTTGAGATACGGTGGTCATGGTGGTCATGGTGGTCATGGTGGTCATGGCGGTCACGGTGGTCATGGTGGTCATGGCGGTCTAGGGTCCACGCGGACGGCCAATTCCGAAAGGTTGTTTTAATCTTGATAAAATTACAATCCAATCCCTCATAACTTTAACACCGTCCACGGGAAGTATTTCCATACGCGGTTTAGCATTTCACTGACTAATGCAAAGTCTGCAGCTTTGACGGCACAGCCAGGGAGGCGGTGAGAAGATGCCGAAGCTGAGGTCAGCACAGAGGAAACCCACGCGGCTGACGGGTCGGGGGTTCTGACGATGGATTCCTCCATATTACAGTGGCAGCCGGTTTTAGAGCCTTATTAGCATATAAACTTTGTTAATGACCTTGTCATTTGCACAACTTAATTACGGAAGGCCTCCGCTACCGGGGTCCCTTTCCACAGCACATCTCCAGTATGAATTATACATGACAGGCAGCAGTGACACAGGGATTCTGGTGTAGGGGGGGGGGGGTCTACGTGGAAATACGGACTTCCCAAATGGCGCTCTAGTCAAAGCATTACTTTTGAGCAGAGCCCTCTAGGTCTGTAGGGCTTAGGGTGCCAGAGGGAGAATGTATTTTGGGACGTGACGTTTTACGGTCCCCACTTACAAAGAGTTTAATGATAGGGAGTCTGTTCATTGGGAGTCTGTTTTTTAGCAGTCGGTTCAGTGGGAGTCTGTTTTGTAGGAGTCTGTTCAGTGGGAGTCTGTTTTGTAGAAGTCTGTTCAGTGGGAGTCTGTTTTGGTAGGAGTTGGTTCAATAGTAGTCGGTTTTGGTAGGAGTCGGTTCAGTGGGAGTCGGTTTTGGTAGGAGTCGGTTCAATGGGAGTCGGTTTTGGTAGGAGTTGGTTCAATAGTAGTCGGTTTTGGTAGGAGTCGGTTCAATGGGAGTCGGTTTTGGTAGGCGTCTGTTTTGAGTCTGAAAAGGATATTCACTTAGAATATTCACTCGAGCAAGAAAAGGATATTCACTTAGGATTGCTGGGACATTTGGATGAGGAAAATTGCATCAAAACATGGCATAAAGTAGCTAAAGAAGATATGCACATTCCAACAGCCAACTATAATAGACGCTGGGACTTGTGTTTGGAGAACCCGACTGACTGAAGAGTCTATGCCCGCTACTGTCTGGCCGAATCAACAATGGTTGAACGACTAAATGCGTTTGAATCTCCTGAGCGCAACAATCACATAGTTTGAAATACATTGCGTAGCTATATCCAGTTTTCTTTTAATATTTAAATCTCTAACAATGTCCCGTCGCCTGCTTCACTCCTCCACAGGGATTCAACAGCATGACAAAGCACACCAGAGTAAAACTGAAGTCGATATGTTCCTTTAATGAGGGTAATTTAAATGGAAATCCCCGGTAATGACGACGGCCATAAAAGGCAAACCAACTAGCAAAAGAATGTGCTGTAAAGTTACTTAAAACTCTAATCCAAAAAGAATTGCAAAAACATAAAACAATTTAATATATTTTCCTTCAGAGAATGTTTGTCTGTGGAGTGTTTGGAATGTCAGTGAAGCATTTTTTACTGCTGTAAATTATGTCTGTATACATTTTGATATACAGTATTGTCAAGCATTTAGCTTTTATTGATAGGGACAGAGTGTAAATAAAGAGAAAATCATTTTGCTTTGGGCTCGATGCAAACTCATACTTTGAAAGTACATGTCCACTGGAGGCGAAGTCATAGACCACTGGTCCATCCATCTATCTATCTCTTCATGCCAAATATCTTTGCAGAGTTTTATTAAACCTTGCAGTCTAAAATATGTTGCTGTTTGAAATGTTTGGCAGGCCAAAATATTTTGAACTAATTAGAAATATTTCTGACTGAATGATGTTACAAAGTATTTCAAAACATACCCAAAAAATAGCGCTAAAATGGGACAGATGGTGTAAAGATTTGGCAACGTTTCTTTACTGTTGTTGTTACTTCTCAAATTCAACGTAATCTCACATTTGTGATTCACATTTTACTGGTTAAATTCTGTGTCTAAGAATATATTAATCTAGACATGAACAATCTACCTACATTCTGTTATGAGCGATCTTGCAAAATCATCTTGAGTAGATTATATTGGTTTCCTGAATAGTTTGTTTATGGTTTGTTGTTTATTGTGTTTTATTACGTTTCTAAGAGAACTCAACAATTAACCTAAAGCAGCAGAGTTTTAACCGCATCACTTCTCCAAGGACCTCTGTGTTTCGTTCCATTCATCAATCTCTAATGCTGCAGGGATGGTGTTTACCAGGTGATCAGTGGTTATTAATTCCAGATGTAGCACTTAGCATTCAGATCTAATCATGTTAGAGAAACTATTTACTATGAAGAGCGTATTTTTGAGCTTGTAACTCCCTCTGTAGGTTGTGGCATTCGTTTTGTGACAAGACCTAGTTTGAGAAAACACTGACTCCAAATTATTTTGGACATTCCGTCTACGAAGGCCTCAGCAGAAAACGTTCTAGACCAGCATATTCCTTCAGTTTCATCCTCATTCAGATGATTGTTGCTCAAATCAATAGATAATATGTACATTTTTGACTGTGTTTTACTGAGCTCTTTACCCAGACCAAACATTGCTTAACAGGGGATTCTACGCAATGATTCACAAAAGTCTGGAGCAGCTAATCTCTGTATTCTCTGCTATCTGTCAGTCTGTCTTTCTGTCTGTCAGTAAGTCTTTGTCGGTATGTCTTTCTGTCTGTCTATCTTGGAGATGGAAAAGAGATAAAGTGAATCAGGAAAGAGAGAGAAAAGAGAGAGATAAGAGAGAGATGAGAGAGAGAGACGGGAGATCTCTAAACATTATTTCTGAGAGAGGTGCTGTTGGTGCTAGAAGTGCTGATTAAACACTTGTAGCCTGGAATATTCCTGAGTGTGCATCCCAAATGCCACCCTATTCCATATGTAGCACAGCACTTTATAACTGGTCTTATAGATAAAATGGCATTTGGGAAAAGCCTAAAATATTCATGTATTTACAATGGCTTGATCTTCCAAGAAGTGTGACTGACTAAAAGAGGAGACAATTAGCAAACTTACTGAACGGAGAAGTGGCACAGTCGTTTTTTCTCTTGTCCAGTTGTGCGCAGTCTGTTGAAGCAGGTGTTTATTCCCGGATGAGGCACGTTGAGACGTGTGGATGACAGACTTGAGGAACAAACCATCTGAGTGTAAACCATAACTTAATGAGAGACTGACAGCAGGCAGGCGGATATGGGGCGATATGTGTTGACTGTGTGTGTGTTCCCATTTCACTATCTTATTGAGGACCAAAGTGAGGAATTCACTTCGGAGTTAAGTTTTGGATTGGAGTTCATTTCAGGAATAAAGATTTAGATTTAGGAGTCAGAGTTGTGTTAAGCTTAGACACTGATTTACGGCTCAGGGTTTAGATTTACGGAAATATTTACAATTGTATGTTAGAATTAGCGCTACATTCTGGTTTAGACAATACAGGTTAGGATTAGGGTTAGGCTTTAGGGCCGGATTATGTTTAGCCATAAAAGTTAGGTTATTGAGGTTAAAGTAAAATTCAGTGGATTAGAGGATAGGTAACAAAGATATCTGGATTTACTTTCTCCACAAGCATAGGAAAACTCAGAGAACGTGTGTGCGTTTGCGTTCAAACAATAGCGCTCAAGGAGGAAAAACATTCAAACCATTCGGGCGACTCCTGTTGCGAAACCAGACTGTAACCAGCTATTAAACAGCAGAAATAGGAGGATGACATATTTAAGATATCGTCAAACTATTAGCTCGGAACCAGAGAATGGGCATGTGGTTTCATCCATCCAGATGTTGGCTGTGTGGGTAAGACAACAGTGTCCTTAAAAGCAGATCACACTTTCAGATTGATCATTATATTCACCCTAACTGCTCACTGTCTCCTGAACTTGTCAGACACTTTTGCACATCTGCACCTTTAAAACCTTCTGGCCTTTGTGGGTTGTTTAATCTCATCCCACTTCCATTCAGATACTCGACTGGCATGACGTAACAATGCACATCACTGCGGAAGCACAATAGGAAACCATTCATCTTGAAAGACATTTCAAAGATATGTCTCTGCCTTGGGAAAGTGTCGGACAAATATTAGGGCGCGAGGGGCTTCGGGGTTATTGTGCCTCACCCAATGAAGACGATCTGGAGCTGTTCTCAGGGGTTTGGACATCTTAGCACACTGCTGTACTATTCCCTACAACATTAACACTCAACACTTCTCCATCTTAGCACACTGCTGTACTATTCTCTACAACGTTAACACTCAACACTTCTCCATCTTCACACTGCTGTACTATTCCCTACAACGTTAACACTCAACACTTCTCCATCTTCACACTGCTGTACTATTCCCTACAACGTTAACACTCAACACTTCTCCATCTTAGCACACTGCTGTACTATTCTCTACAACGTTAACACTCAACACTTCTCCATCTTAGCACACTGCTGTACTATTCCCTACAACGTTAACACTCAACACTTCTCCATCTTAGCACACTGCTGTACTATTCCCTACAACGTTAACACTCA
>JACXGK010011018.1:0-16817 GCA_016801125.1 Novumbra hubbsi
GATGGGTCTGAAGATGGGTCTGAAGATGGGTCTGACGATGGGTCTGACGATGGGTCTGACGATGGGTCTGAAGATTTGATCTCGGTACCTAACAGCAGTCAGGTTAACGTTGGCTAGCATGTGTAGGTCTGTGTGAACTTCCAAGTATATGCCTCCCCAGACCATCACTGACCCACTGCCCAACCGGTAATGTTGGATGATGCGGCAGGCAGCATAACGTTCACCACACCCTCTGTCACATGTTCAGTGTGAACCTGCTCTCAACTGTGAAGAGAACGAAGCGCCAATAGCGAACCTGACAATTCTGGTGTTGCGAGCACAGGTCCCACTACAGAACATCAGGCCCTCACGCCACCCTCATGGTCCTTTTCTGGGCTCTGGCAGTGCTCCTCCTGTTCCTCCTCACTCAAAGGACCACATTCCGGTCCTGCTGCTGGGTTGATGTCCTTCTGTCCTTCTGTCCAGCTCTCCTCTTGTAATGGCCCATCTCCTCTTAACTCCTCCATGCGCTTGAGACTACCGGGAGACACAGCCAATCTCCTTGCAATGGCAAATATGGATTTGGTATCTTGGAGGAGCTGGACTGCCTGTGCAAATTGAATGGGGTCCAGGTACACCCTCATGCTAGCATAACTAAAGATTAATCAGTCAGTAAGGATAGGAAAAGAGCAATTGTCTGTGGCCACCACCTGATAAACCATTACCTTTTTGGGGGTGGTCTTGCTGTTTTCTCTCCAGTGCACCTGTTGTAATGGTCGACGTTGAATTGACTTGGTGTAATAATTGATACTCTGATGATTACCTGTTCCCTTCTACCAAGATATATTGCACCTGCGCATTAATGAACATTAACTATTTACATTCTTAGAATTCACATGACATCTCCCCTCAAATACAATATTTATATTTTCACTATCAAAGGTTTTCTGTTTTTCTTTTTAGAGTCTCTCTGCATGTAAAATGTCTTTAAGCCCCTTGAACTTCAATGAACAACACACAGGAATGCTTTAACCCTCGTGCTGTCCTCATGGGTCACTGTGTCCCGGGCGCATGAGAGGCGGAGCTTTGCACTGTCATCGTGCTGAACCCCCCCCCCCCCCCCCCCCCCCCCCCCCCCCCCCCCCCCCCCCCCCCCCCCCCCCCCCCCCCCGAGACCGTACAACAGTTGCGCGGATTGTGCCGACTGCGCGGCATCCATGTTTGGGCAGGATGGGTCCGAGTGACCCGAGGACAGCGCAAGGGTTAAGACAGAAGCGTTGGAACGTTTTGCAATGCATTATTAAAATATACAACTGTGGGCCTAGGATCTTGGGTGAACTACAGAGAAGCCTGTTGTGATGAAAGGGCATCATTCTCTCCTTATAACATCATTCAAGGCAGGCTTTGGGACACTATCGTATCTTGTACACACAAGACCATTGCCAACCGTCTCTTGGCCTGCACTTACATCACTCTGGCGTCGACAAGGTGCTGAATCACTGTACGCGACACAGTGTTTTGCTGGGGTGTCGAAGTGTTCATTTGGAGCCGTTGGCTGCTCTTTGTGCACCAGCTGAATGTGCCTACGGTTGCGCTCTGATGGCATTTGAGCAGGACACAGTTTCCTGATGCTGCACAACCCCTGTGGTTGACCAGGCCTTCTGTCCATCAGGTTTAAGGAGTACTCTTTAACCTGAGGTGTTGAGAGAAGCCAGGTGGAGTGTTTTCAGTTGGAGAACCTCTCAGAAGATTGCTTTGCCCTTACACTGTTGCTCTGAACCATCTCAAGGATTGGCCAGGTGTGTATAAGATTCTCCTTGAGGTTCGGTAGGGTTGTCCGAATAATTCATCCCATAATATGTTTCGTTACACTCTCCTGTGTCGTCTCAACAGGGGTAGAATGGTAGCTCAAGAGAACCAAGTGAGGGATGGTTTGCCTTAGGAGTGTTCTTCATGTGGTCTTTCCAGCTTGCCCCGCCATGCCATTGGACAAGGGGTCATGCAGGCTCAACATGACATGATGGAAGTCATACTTGGTACAGGACTGGAAAAAAACATCTGAGAATTGTGGTGTATTACAACTGTCTCGGGTATTCTGAACCGTATGAATACGCTCTTCAGTTTGGCCTTGACAGTCTCTGAATCTGTCCAGAACAAGTGGAATATTTTGAACCATCTGGAAAGGAAGTCATGTACAATGAGGTACATCTTTCCAATATGCTCACACTGAAGTGACAATACTGCCATTTTATTTTACGATCCATGCATGTTGTTTGGCAAGAAACTGCCCACTTTTGGTCACTGTGCCACCTGGATGTTGAAGTTTTTTTTAACTGGTTTACACATAGGTTTTCTAGCTAGACTTTTAAATGTGGCTTTGCATGACAGAGGTTTCAGCTCCTGATTCTTTAACAACACAGGAGTCTTGGTTATTACTATCATAACACATCAATGCATTTGTCCTCAGTAAAGAGGCAGCAAAGTCCCCTAAGTCTTCATTCGCTGTAATTTCATGTACAGATTCTGAGTGGTAGAGAGCAGCCAAGTGGCCAATTTTCTCACATTTCAGTTTTCTGGTGACTAAATCCACATCTGTTGCATTTTTCTCAGTCCCTTTTTTTATTTCACTGACTTTTGTCACTATAGTTAACCATATTTAGCCCTCTCTGTTAAAACAATTTGAGGGCCCTCTACAGGCTCTGTTGCAGCAGCCACCTTTGAGTTTTGGATGTTAATTAGCTCCAAATGTCTATGGCATCTTGTAAGGTAAGGTAGCTCTGCCTCTGGAGTTTTTATGACACCTATTTGTCTTTGATGCCTATTGCCAATGTTGTGAATTTGTACCTCTTCTTGAGCACAAGGAACCTGTTTTCAGCTGCTTACAGCATACAGTACTCTAATAAAGGGGTTCTCTTATTCAACAGCAGCCTGCACATGGGAGTGAAATTGAGTAATCTCTAACATCCCTATAGATATCTGCAAGTTTACACAACAAAATAATGTAGCATCTTGTTCGTTATGTCTTGTAAAATGTACATAATGTAAACCAACTCTTATTAGATAAACTAACTAACTTGTCTTTTAACATAACTCTTCCACAGTAGATCTCAAAACAAAAACCTATCCAAAGTACAATCTGGATTCGGTGATCTGGATATTTGGTAACTGGATCTGAAGGTGATTATTAAAAAAAAAGCATGATAAACAGCAGGAATAATCTTGAATAGCAAAAAGGCATGTGAAAGAATCTCCCCCACAAAAAAATTTAAAATCTGACCAGCCCATCCTTTCTAGTGTTTTATAATTGAGCCATTTCCTGTAGCAAAAGATTCCACATAGCTTAAATGTTTGTCAAATTCTGCTATTTTCTCATTCCATTTGCGTTATCTGTGCATCCTTTATCCAATCACACAAAGCAATAATGAAAGAAAAGTGGATAATCCACTTTAATCAACAGTGGACCATGTTGGCTCTGTGATATGAAAGCACAAACATTTAGTTTGGGACCAATGCTCTTTCAGCTGGGCTGCCTACCACTCAGTCCATTTTTACATAGGCATCTTGCATTCAAATATATATACTCTAATTGCATCATGGCCTACCTGGGAGTTTGGGCATTGCAGTGATAAAGGTATCGTGTCATAGTGTCATCATCAAATAGATCCTCAAACTTCCTATTGAAATCTGGACGGAGTCTGTTGACTAACTTCGGACCTAGGGAAAGAGGGAATTAAAACAAGACAAGTAAAACAAGAACATCCTAAATAAAAACATAGCTTTGGCTCAGAGTTAATTCCTAGACATCAGCTCTTACCCAAGGGTCCCGCGGCCCGGATCACAGCCAGTGGGTTAAAGAGGCTGAAAAACCACATTACAGCCTCCACATAGCGAGGAAAGCCTGACTTTACAGATCCTGAGTTTGCATCCACAGGCATGTGCTGGAAGCCCCAGGGGTCCACCAGAATGAGGTGACTGACCCTGACAAAGAAAGAGAAGAAAAACACATGCCACTCTAAGTTGACACTGGTTATTCTCCTCATCATAACAGCAAAGGTTTGCCACTGAAGAGTGTGTTAATTGTAAACATCTCCTCTGACCTCTCAGGGTATTGAATGGCATAGGATGTTGCCAAGTAACCGCCCAGACTGTGACCCAATAGAATCATGCGATCAATGTCAAGGGCATGCCTCCAGTGCTCAATAGAGCTGACTGACTGCTCCTCTGCCAGAGCTGGGTCCATGGGGAAGTGGGGTCTGGAGCTGCGTCCGAAACCCAGCAAGTCAAACACAAACAGGGGCCGAGAGTGACACAGAGGGTCTAGGTTACGTATCCATAAACCTACCCCTCCGCCAAATCCATGAACCATCACGAGTGGTGTCTGTGCAACTGGAAGGGAGTAGGAGAAGGAAGACATTTAGGGGGTGTAAATAAAGTCAAATCAGCCCGTCTAATCTAGAAATACTGCTCTGAAAGAGTATTTGACTTTGGCTGGTAACACTGTAGAGGACAGCAGTACCAGGCTTTGGAGATTTAAGCCGGTTCCTGTTGGTAACAGTAAGTGTCCAAATTCGGTCTTGGTTAGGTAGAGAAACAAATCGAGCCCACAATTCATTTTGAACACCTGGGAGAAGGAGAGGCAAGACAGATTAAAAAGCACTGCAGGAGAATGTGGCATAATAAAGTAACCAAAACAAGAGTAGGGTGACTGTGAAATTAGTATTTGATAAGAAGACACACAGTCAAGGATCTTGGCTTCTGTGTTCTTTAAAATTGATATAGAGGTGGGTCGCCATGAGGGCCACCATCTGCATCCAGAAACTGACCTAGAGAAAGGACACATACATTACAGTCAACGTTATTAATTAACCGGCAACTAGGAAATATCAATAAATAATATCAAACCAAAATGCTTATTAATAATAATTATTTTCATGGACTTACTTGGGTTCATTTTCGTCTTGCATGCTTATTTTAAACAGAGATAAAAGAACAGCAGGATATCATCAACTTTTAGAATCCATGACAAACACGTAGAATAAATGCATGCGACAGTCTTAGATTTTCGACTGTTGTTGTTTTTTAGCTGTACGGAACTTCTGTACCATGGATTATATGTAGAGGGAGTATTATTTTTGTTACACCGGTTTCATGACACGTCATTTTTCTGCGGCTTGTGACGGAAGTGGCTCTACGGTTGACGTTTGTGTATTCGCTGCGCCTGAGAATCTTGTTCAGAAACATGTCAAATTCAGTAATTTCTGTTATTTCTCGATTCTTGGATGAATATAAGACCAAGACATCAAATAAATTGAAAGTGGTGGATGCGTACCTTTTCTACATCTTGTTAACCGGGGCATTACAGTTTCTGTACTGCTTGCTGGTTGGCACTTTTCCATTCAACAGCTTCCTTGCCGGGTTCATATCGTGTGTTGGAGCCTTCATTCTTGGAGGTAATTCAATCACCTTCTGTTTAATATTTTTATTATTTTAAAATGTTAAGATGTATTATGCATCACCAGTGCAGCATGAGCACTATCGTGGCGTTGACTGGTCCAGCGAACTAAGGCACACGTACTGCCGTAGCGTTGGTTCGAAATTAGCCTACTGCTCTTTCTGGAAAAACTCCTACCTGAATATGTTACCACTCTCCGCCTGAAAAATGCACATAATGCCGGAAAAATACATGAAAATTATCATTCCTAGTAACTTGGTTGTGAATTGGTCTTTTATTATTTTACAACTTTTTTTCTCTTTCTCATTTCTACAGTTTGCCTACGTATCCAGGTCAATCCAGAAAATAAAGGAGACTTCCTTTCAATCTCCCAGGAGAGGGCCTTTGCAGATTTCCTGCTAGCCCACACAGTCTTGCATCTTGTGGTCATTAATTTTATTGGTTGAGATTAATTGGATTCTCAGAACAGGTACACCCACTCTCAGCAAAACATCCAAATAGTATTTAGTTGTTACTATTGAGAATAATGTCTGCCTGTTATTGACGTGATTTACGTTGCTTTTCATTTCAGATGAACAACAGACATTACCAAAATTCACCGTTCACCTCAAGACAACATTCATAGTCCAATAAGATTGTTCCACCCTAATTGTACTTGTTTGGAAGTTCAGGATTTGTTCAATAATGATTCATAATAATACATTAATCTTCTAAAAAATCCTGACAACTATGTTTCTGAAATTATTGTTTTGTACTGTTTGTGTGATTGTTTCATTCCAATTGAGATTTTTGAAATAAAAACTGGGGGGAAAAATGATTTTGAATATAAATATATCTTTCAGTTTTAATAATTTTTTTGAGGACTAAACACAGAAGATGACACTTTGTTTGCTGTGTTTACATAGCCAGTGCAATTCAGATTTTTAATTACCCTTTTTTAAAACCACTTTAAATCCTAAACTGTTTTGAGTTTATCTTCTGAAAAAATCTTGTTTGATAGGTCAATGTATTACACTGAAGAAAAATACAGCATATAACGATTTTGTTTTGTGTTTTTTTACTGAAATCATCTCTAAGTCAAACTGATTAGTCCCTAATTAATTTATTTAAATTGACTGAGTTGCTGAATCCAGACATTTTCAATTTACCTGGTAGAGGCAAACAGGTTTTAAGCATCACAACATTTGCTGAAACTGAAAAACAATGTGGTTATTTTGTGATATTTATGTTGCATTTTTGTAAATGGTTGTCGTTATTCATATTTAGGCATTTTCTACATATGATTTAATGGACATTACAGAATGCCGGACATTTGTTTACAAAGGTTGTGACCCGGATATACTTTCTGTTCCTTTCAAATTGGTGGCTTTTAATCGACTCCAGAATAACTTTATTTTACTGTTCCTGAGAAGAAAGTGTTTTTATTCAGTGTAATACATTGACCAGTCATGCAAGTGGTGCTGGGAAGATTAGGATTTGGTCAAACAGGATTTAACTCCTTATTAAAATTGATAAAGAAGCATGAAAATGGGATTTGTGGTGCATGTTTGGTTGAGAAGACAGTGGTGCATGTGTTGTGGTACTGTGAATTTGAGTCAACAAAGTAAGGATTGTGGGACGGAGATGGGGGTGGGGGGGTGATGGTATTCTGTAAGGAGGTGATGGGAGCAGTGAGGTATGTCAGGAATTATTGTTTTAGGAATATCGCATTATGCAGGAGAATATGAGAGTAGATGTCATAATTGACCCCACATCCAGAGCAGTAGATGGCGGTATATGCATTTTAAAGGTCACTGCGATCCGCCTACAGAAACTTAAAGAAGAAGAAGACGCTGTTCTGAAAAGCATCTTTGTACTATATTTCTGTAAGGGTAAAAGTTATTTTTTAGAATATGTATGCAAGGATATATTTTGCGTATGTATTTACACGTGGATTTTGTATTATTCGGCTTCTGATAACAATTTAGGGGTGAGTAGCTAGCTTACATTAACGTATTTCCTAGCCCATTGGAATACCAAACGTTAATTGGCGTGTAGTCATCGTGTCGTTATGGCAGTTGTATGCAATACATTGTGGCAGTATAGTAATGGCAAATGTTTTATTAGCAAGTATTAACTAGCTACTAATAAATAGTAAGTGTAATTGCCTCGGGCCGAACAACGTCATTTACCCGTCACTGTATTCACTGTCTTGAGTTTTTGGCTTTAAAGCAGGCAGCTGCATGACGAATGAACTGGGTAAATAGGATGACAACAGTGACAAAGGTAGTGTGGCCAAATCTTAATGTTGCACGTTAAGGTCGTCACCGCTGCTTGTACTTGTATTGACAAGTACAATACAATTGTTGTGTTGCCAAGTGAAGAAAGCCTGGTGATGTTTGTTAAGTGTCACTATTGAGCTAGGTAGAAAATGGAGGCATGCAAGGTGTTATTACCCCTGCACAATGGTTTGGGAAACCTGCGCTAACCTCTGACTTGCAATCGATGGTGAGTCAAACAACATTCTGGCACAAGAACATGTAATCCATTGAATGGTTTGCAGGTTAGTACTCGAGTGAGATAGTCAATGAGATAGTCACATGAGATATTCGTTGGGTCAAGTTCAGGCACACCAGTACAGTGTGATAGCACCTTCGTTGAAGCAATGTTAGTTAATTAATTGTGAAGTGTTTCATGTGGAATTGTATATTCATGCCTCTTATTGTAATTTCCTTTAGTGCGGTTTATTGATTGTATGAAAATGTGGCTTTTCCAAGTGGGTTTAGCATTACGCGCGGACAGGGCATGTGATTGTCTCTTAGCAACCTGGGTTTGTTTGATTTGTTTTCTTTTGTTTCTAACAGAACAACTATTTGTTTAAAAGAATAATCTTTGTATTACATCTGTACAATATTTTGATACCTGTTAGAAAGCAGTAATGACTTTTGGTAAATTTGTGATAATTCCATTCAAGAATTAAAAGAAATATTTGTACAGAAAAGCATACCGGATAAATTACACTAAATTAGTTTGTTTCCTGTCCTGGGTTAATTCTTTCCAGGTTAAAGTTGGACAAGAAGAATGTATACTACGCTCTTAACCGAATGGACACATGAATTATATTTTACCTCTGCTGGGCACAATAAGCCTGGCACCCCCAAGAATGATTAAGGAACGCATTGAGTCAGCGGTCATCTGTCGACTTGAGGGTGTTCAAGGTCCATTTATTTGCATTTCTTAAAGCTAATTGTTCCTATTGTTGTTTTTTATTGTGTAACAGGCCGAAGCTGCTAAAGATGGATCCAGTGGATCAGTACGGGACAAATGAAAGCCTCTGGGTGAACGCTGGAAGTTGTGTAGGTTACCCCACATTTTATTGCATTCTTAAAATTTAGTAAAATTAGTTCAATCTGCTAATACCAACCATGGGTTGTTCTAGGATCAACCATTGGATTGGAGCATGTTAATAGATGAGTTACGTGATACTCAGACGTGCCAAGGGTCAGCTGTGTCTGTAGAAGCTGATACATCTCATGTTTCTCTAAAGAAGAACCCACATGAAACAGAGATCTCCATCAACCCAGTCTCAGACACACATGAAGTCCCAAAGCAAGAAGGTGGATGTAAAAATATAGCAGATCTCAAAGTTAAGGTATGTAGCTCGTCAACACTGCTAGCCCAGTTACAATGTCCAGTGTGTTACATAGGAACTACACCAGGGTTGTGTTTGCAGTCTCTTCTGCAGAAAAACTATAGGTTTGGTTCAGTCTAGGCGGAGTAATTTAGATAAACAACTTATAACATTAAACATTTCATTTTATTTACCGTAGAAACATTGTGATGGGTTTTTCATTTTGTTAGTTGTTACGGCTGTTTTCCTGCTGGGCTGCAGGACAAAAATTTAAGAACATTTTGTAGTTCATATTTTCAAATCTTTGTGAAGTGCATTGGAGTGTCCGTAAAGCATTTATGTCTATTTTTAAGAAACTTTCAGAAATTTTACTAAGAATATATATAAATATATATACATTTCTTTTTAGAAACAGTACCCATGTATTAACCATGTTGGGGAAAATATATTTTGTCTGGTAAAAAATAAATTCATTACTTTTCAAATGGCTTATTTATTTCTGACTGATTGTGCCGTGTGAATAGGTGTCAGATCTGCTTGAGTATTTTTTATTATATGCATCAATGACAAGCACAACCTGCAACACGATAATGTAGTGCCATGCTGCTTTGTTGTTCATAGGTTATGTAGGGTTTTCACCACACATTATCCCTCCTCCACCAAATGTCTACAGTTGGCACAATGCTGTCAGTCAAGAAACATTCTCCTGGAATTCGCCAAACGCGTCCATCAGATTGCCATAGAGAAGTATGATTTGTCACTACGCAGAGTTTCCACGTGCTACGCGGTCCAGTGACGCTGTGCTTTACACAGCTCCATCTGACGCTTGGCTTTGTGCTTGGTGATGTAAGGCTTGCATACAGCTGCTCGACCATGGCAACCCCACGCCCTGAAGCTCCCGGCGCAGAGGAGGCCAGTGGAGGTTTGGAACTCTGCAGTTATTGAGTCAGCATTGGTGTTGGCAACGTTTACGCATTATGCAGCTCAGCACCCCGTGACACAGCTCTCTAACTTTATGTGGTCTGACACTTTGTGGCTGAGTTGCTGTGGTTCCGAAACACTTCCACTTATTGTTGATTGTGGAATATCTAGGATGGAAGAAATTTCACAAACTGATTTGTTGCATCGGTGACATCCTATTACAGTAACATGCCCAAATTCAGGGAGCTCACTGTGTTCTGCTAAAATATCAAGAGGACGCTGTTCAGTAAATAATTTCTAAAGATCAAACCGATCAAAATTATACAACATCTGAAGACAAGACACACGACGGAGCATGTTGAGTTGTTACAAACAAAAGCCTCAGCTAAAAAGACGCCGGCCCCTCTCACCAACTGGGATCCTTTAGTAGCCATTTTTTTTCTTATGTAGAGGATGTTGTTTTTTTCCAAAGGCTAATGGAGCATATTTAACAGCACTACCCATTGCCCAGTTATTTCTCTGGTTGTCTTCAAGAAATGATCATTGTTGTAGCTGAACATGTACTTAAGCTTCTGGTCCGTGACAACTTATCCATCTACATGCTCACGGTTCCACTACCACTTTAACCATTTTTGAGCAAAGCACATCTGGGGCATCTGCAGTTGAGGTGATACCGTCTGTAATGGCACTGATATATCTATTTAAGCAAGGAGGTCGACTCATACCTGGGAGTTAAAATTGCCCAAACACTGTATTAGAGGCTTTGAATAAACACTTTGATAAATTTGGCAGCACCCCTCTATCGCAAGGACCATATCTTCTTTTCTGCAATCACGAAACAATATGTGTAAAATATGCATGGGACACAAATTGACATGGTGGTTAATGTTGAAGGTGTGTCACAGTGCAGAATGAGGATGTAAGGAACACATAAGGGGCATGACATGTTCACTGAGATTCTTGTGGAGAACAGACCAGCCGAAGAAGTTAGTAGCACAACAAGAAGATGCGCTAATCATGACCACTTCCCTTAGTTGGCACCAATGGTACGCAAAATACTAATTTGCCTCTGTCACCACTACAGTAAGAGGCTTTTTTGCTCTGTCTCTTGCATTTATAGATGACAAGAATAGACCAAGCTGTGAGAAAGTAGAGATGACAGATTTTGCTATATGAATATCGGCCAATAGTTTTCTTATTGCTGCTTTAAAAAAAGAGTAGTTTTTATATTTAGCTTGTGTGATGGATCATTGTCCTGTTGCAAGGTCCATGTTCAGTTCTGCTTCAGTCCTCACTTCTATAGAATTCTCTGATATAATATGTAATTGATCGTTCACTCAAGGATGGCAGTTTGGCCAGTCCCTAAGGCTGTACAGTTGGTCAAAGGCAGTGGGAATGGAATACACTGCTCCAAAAAATCATAAACTTTACTGTGTAATTTGTTGAGGACCAAACTTGCAACTTGCACCTAAAATCTTAGTAAACCATGAAATTAAAGGCTGTTCCAACTCAGTAGTATGTATGGCCCCCATGGACATGCTCTTGATGAGGCTGCGTTTGAGGTCTTGTGGGATCAGGGCAACAGTGAACTCCTGCACAATCTGTGGCACTTCTTGGTTGCGTCGGGATGCACCAATACATATCTAGGGAACATGAGAAACTGGCGCTGATTGTCTAGGGAACACGAGAGCCAGTCATTGGCATCCAGGAACTGCCTACACACTGGCCACAAGAGGCCATTGCACCAGCAGGAACCCAGGGCCCATTGCACCAGCATAAGGTCTGAGGATTTCATCCCGGTACCTAACAGCATTCAGGATACCGTTGGCTAGCATGTGGAAGTCTGTGTGAACCTCCAGGGATATGCCTTCCCAGACCTTCACTGAGCAACCGCCAAAACGCTCATGTTGGATAATCTTGCAGGCAACATAACGTTCACTACGGCGTCTTCAGGCTCTTTTGCTGATGTGCTCAGTTTGAACCTGCACTTATCTGTGAAGAAAACTGGGCGCCAATGGCAGACCTGCCAATTCTGGGGTTTTCTGTCTGAAAACCAATCGAGCTCCAAGGTGCTGGGCTGTGATCACAGCTTTCACTAGAGGATGCCAGGCCCTCATGTACCCTCATGGGAGTTTGTTTCTGACCAAACGTTTGATCAGAAATATGCACACCAGTAGACGTTGAATTGACTGTGTGTTATGCTGTGAGGATTGTGTGTTCCCTTATGTTTTTTGAGCGGTGTAGTTTGAAATTAGTACAAAAATGCAGAACTGAAAACAAAATATTTCAAACTGTCCCTATTCCCAGCTCTGATTAGTTGAAAAGGAGTTTCTGCTGTCCAAGCCAGCAGGTAGATATATAAACATTTGACCAGAGGAAATGGAGTCTGGGCAATGAAAAGAGCCTTTGTGACACCTGGTGAAACACATCAGCAACTCCTTGTGGCAGTTTGGAGCCTGCCTGCTCACTGGACAAGTGATGGTGGTGTTTTCCAGGAGTCAGAGAATCAAGCTTGACATTTAGAAAGGGCTAGTTTGCGTTCATCTCCTTCGCTTCTATGTTGGTAAAAACATCTTGAAAGACAAGATGGGCATTGTGTCGAGGTGGGATTTCACTACAATTGCATGGCACCTTGAATGTTGAATTTCTTGTGTGTTTTTTCTGTCAGGTGTTGCCTTTTCCAGTCCCGGTCAAGGTGCCGTCTAAAGAATGCTCACTTCAGCCAGTAGAAAAATACAAAGTTAGCGTAATCACAGTGGAGAAAAAAGATAATCAAGACTGGTTGAACTCTGATGATGAGGATGTTGTGAAAGTGACCGTGCCATCATCATGCTCTGATAGAGCATACACTCTGAAGTAAAGCGACAATGTGCATGTGAATTCAATGTGAAACATCTGTAAGAAAATGACATTGTTAAAAAAACATTTACCCATAGTACAACCCTAATTATTAATCTCAATTAGTTTAATGAGGGTATGAATTTAGATCTTCCTGAATTAGTTGCGTTGACCATTGGGCTATGCAGATGCCACACTATTTACCCAAGTTTTGTAAAAATAAAAGCATAGTAGAGCCACATAAATTGCATGTGGAACATGTGAAATGACTGGAGAGAACTAACCCCTTACACTGTCCCCCTTCCGATTATCTAGCAACGTTGTTAAGTCCCAGAATACATCTATAACAAACTGTGAAATAAATATACTTTTTGAGATGTTTTTGATAGAGAATATACAAGTACAACAAAAAAAGTTTTTTAAGACTATTCTGCAACCTTCTAACTATAGGTTATGTACCTAAAACCACAAACCTAGAATTAAACGTTGGTACTTTTTGCCTCTTTATGTCTCCATTTGAAGTTTGTTGCTAGCAACACTGTCTAAACTTGAGCATTACAGTGCTGGGACTAGGTAGTATTTAGCTAATGTTTAAAGGTGAAATACTTTATCCCCCTCTCACCTCTACTTCACAGGACTGTAAAAACCATGAGGGTCAGATTGAAGATTGCAGCAAGACATCAGTGCATCCAGAGAGACCAACAGGCACAGATGAGAAAGCTAATGTTGTTAATAAATGTAAGTAACATGGGATGTGTTGCCAGATTTGTGTGCTGTTTCCGGATTTTATAGTAAGCCATAAAGAAGTACCACCCTTCTACAAAAACAAAAATCTATCACTTTTGCAACTAACTGTAAACATTATTCTCTATTAGTAACAACAAAGAAAAAAAACGATGTGGATTCCTGCGGTTGAGTCAAATTTGTGTCAAATATTGATACAGTTATTTACTCATTAGTTATGTACAACAGCCATGAATATGCTTTTCTATCCTTTTTTTAGGTAAGGGCTGTGGTCTACAATGCAAAGCAGGCAGACAGACATTGAAGCCTTCGGTTACTGTTCAGTTGGACGCTAGAATGGGCAAAACGAGTGACCTAAGTGATTTTCAGCGTTGGATGATTATCGGTGCAAGGTGCGCTGGTTCTAGTATCTCTGAAGCGGCTGCCCGCCTGGGCTTTTCACGCACAACGGTGTCGAAGGTTTACAAAGAATGTAGAAATGCGTCAAAGAAGTCATAGAAAAGATCTCCGACAATGGTGCAGACTGTGTGAGGATCTACAGCATTTTACTAAATTATAATGAAGGATGTCAAAGAATTCCGAAGACAAAGCCAACAATGTATCCATACAAATTCTCTTGGTGTAAAAAAAAGGGGGGAGGGTTTTTTTTATCAGGGGAACTTCATTTCTGGTTTATTTGTGGATACAGCAGTGGCAGCTACTATACATTATTCATTGTTTTTGTACAATGTGATGTAGTAAATCTATTGGACAGAACAATCGTTAGTTAGACAATGGTAGAAGGTAGCTAGCCTTTGATAACCTGAGTGCTAAGGTTAGATACCTTGTCACTAGCTATACAGCTAATGCTTGTCCTGTATTTTTTCTGTAGTTTATTATAAAATGTACAGCACTGTAGTTAATAATGGTTATTCATTTCCATTGATACACTTGGCATTCTTTACAATTGAGCTCTGTTGAAATTGGTGTTATTATGCTTATTTATTTCTTGTAAAGTGTCTAATGTCATAGTGGGAGATACATTTTAGGGCATTACAGGTCATTGAGGAAATGCGAGGAGCCACGCAAGCATGGGGTCTTGTAGCTCGTCAGTTTTAAGAAATGCATCAGGGGCTAAAAAAATACTTTTATTTTAATCTAAAAGTATACGATTGTGGTTTACTGTTCATAAAGGTAAACTGTTAAAGTGATATAAATGATATTCAGATTTGAATGATCTGAATACAGCCTCCAATTAGGGTTTTTAATGTTCAGAGTTGCAATGCATTGCAATGCAATAGTTAATAATAGTGGTAGTTTCAATAGTCTTAAGTCCTACAGTAAATAAAGTTGTAGTGAAATTGTTACGAAATTTTAATTTGATCGCACCCCTCAATGAATTATGGGCATGCTGAGTCAGCAGGGTGTGCTGACTTTTCTGTTTTTGTGCACCTGAACGAGCCGGTTTGACTTTTTACTTAAGCTATAAGGTTTGACAAAAAGTTATGTACGCTTTTAACACCCTGTTTAGCAATTACTCCCAGGTTTTTGCGATTCAATATTACATCAAAATCTTGCCCCACTTAAAATAATATATATGTAATGATTTATGTATTTCATTTTGAAATGGTCCTTTAGTAGTCGAAATAAAATGTACAATTAACTAGCCAACGTCCACCCACTTGCATTTATTTACATATTCCACGTAAATGAGTCAATTTCCTAATAATGTTCCACTTAAAGTATTTTGTTTAATAATTTATTTATTTATTTTTACTACTTTGGTCGTTCTTATTAAAATAATCCACGCCCGATACAATGCAATTCGGTCGGTTTTTGGGGGAACCATTCGTTTTTAGTACGCCCAGCAGGTGGAGATAAGATTATGTATTTTCACACGTTGGTATTTTGGTCTTTTCGGTGTCCGTATGTGCAGCTGCAATACTATTCCCAAATACTCCTGAGAAGCAAACAAATAAATAGCTACAGGTAAACGCAGCGTATATTTTTTGAAAGATAATGGCATTCGTGTTATTAGATAAAAAGTTGTGTGTGTAGCTAACTAAGACATCTACGCCAGTTAGAACTAACTAATTATCTTTAATAGTCAGCTGCTAGCTACGGTAAATTTGATTGCATAGATGAGTATTCCCAAAGGGTTCACAGTAGTGTGGGCAGTGTCATGTTCTAAAACATTTTGGGGGGGTTTTGGGTGTTGAAATATGCGTTTTGATGTAAAACTACATTTTATGTGACGTTTGTACTGCTGCCTGCGAACACATCGCCCCTTTTAAGAAAACACCCTCCTAGCTAGCTACAAAATGTAAAAAGGGTATTGTAACGACTTCAGGGAACTACCTACGGACTGTCCACACATTCCCTTCTATCGTAAATAACTACTATTTATTACTATTTATTGATTGGTCAGTAATGTGACCGGAACACTGTTTTTAACCTCGAACACAGCCAGTTGGACCAGCCTCTTATTACCAGCAGAAAGAACGTAAAACCTCCGGCTCATGACATTTCGGGAATAGAAGTCCTCCACATACCAGTAGAAATGTTGTAACTACTACTACTTGTCAAAAATAATGTTTCTATTATATGTAAATGCATTTTCCAAGGTCAATAAATACCTCCTTCTCTTTATGAAATCAGTATGGTTGGGGGGAAGTTAACGTGGGGTTGGGAGTAGTCCAATAGGGTCTAAAGATTGCATATGGTGTTATTTATTGGGAGACAACATTTTACAGTGTAGTTGTCCTTTAAAGGGGCACAGTTGTATCCTTCCACAAACATTAACAACATTTAATTCAAACAAGAACACTACTATAATAGTATTAGCCAGTCCAGGGTGATTTAGGGATGCCTGGGTTGTACTGCAAGTGTCTAAAGTGAGTTTGAAGATACTATGTGTAAAATGTATGCTAGTACTGTAAAAATACTACTTATGGCCCTTTTAACTTCACAGTCCCATTTGTGTGAATATCGTGGGATGTACCATTTAGGAACCAGTTTATTAGGTACACCTGTCTATTACATATTGGCTTGTAATAGAATACACAAGGTGTCGGGAATGCTAACACCAAGGAATAAACACACTACACAGTGTTGATACTTGCATGCTGCCAAAGTTTTCTATAAATTCCAAAGATGCTCTATTAGTTTTGGGGCTGCGTAGACAACTATATTAAGTAATTTTTGCCAATCTAGGACAAAATATGCTTTGTGACATAACATATTATCCTGCTTGGATAAAGCTAAACTGTATCCATGAAGAGATGTAACTGCTTT
>JACXGK010011019.1:0-16813 GCA_016801125.1 Novumbra hubbsi
TATCATCTAAACTATGGTAATATGTGTAGTATCATCTAAACTATGGTAATATGTGTAGTATCATCTAAACTATGGTAATATGTGTAGTATCATCTAAACTATGGTAATATGTGTAGTATCATCTAAACTATGGTAATATGTGTAGTATCATCTAACTAAGCTAGCTGTCTTGGCAGGCTGGTTTGCTGAGAAGCAAAACATTTGTTAACGCATAGAACCCAGTTGGCCTCATTGAAAATCTTTATTGCTTTTTTGTTAGCTTTGACCATGGCAATTATGGAGCTACATTTACATCGAGCCTCAATCCATCAAATCTTGGCTTTAGACTGTATTCCAGTGAATTTCAACTTTGGAAAGACGGAAAGATACAGTCAGACAAAGCACGAGAGACGAAAGAAATGTACCAAAAAGGTGAGTAATGGAGGAGAGAGAATATGCAGTACTGTATGTATTAGTAAATATGTTAGATATTTGTGAATTTATGAAAAGGGCTTTAGAGACAAAACATATGCAAATAGTATGAAGAGATGAGAATGTGGGTATTTTATATAACATGTAATACATATACATGCTCGGACATTCCTGACACATTTTAGTTTAAAATGTTATGCAGGGTTTATAATTTCTTAACATTCTGTCAGGGGTGTCTAGAGAGAGGAGATAGGGACAGGCAGAGTGTATAGTCACCCTTCAAGCACAGGATGTGTTATGTGTTGCCTTCAGAGGTATATAAAGTACAAGATAGTTACACAATGTGACCTGATGGACAGAAGAATTTGAGGAAAACAGATGCGTTGAGCAAACATAATGATGTTTAGTCATATTTCTTTTCTCGTAATTTATGATCTGTTTGCTTTTTTCAGTAGTGTAATTTCTATGTTTTTTTACATGGACATGTAAGGAGTACCTAAAAAAAGCACGTTTAAAACAAATTACTAATACTAATAGTGTTGTATTTATCAGGTTCTCTAAAACTGTCAGTTCATCAAAGTAGGTATATTATTTTGCCTTTTGCAAAGTGTGTGAGACAGATGTGAGTTTCTCTTCTCACATTACTGCTTTATGTCAAGAAGCCTATCTGTGTTCTACCATATTGCTTTATTCCATAATTCCAGTTGTCTGCTGCATTGTATAGCTAGGGTTCCATTGCTAATACACATTTAAAGGGATAGTTTGTCCTGGATTCATATTTAGGTGAAATAACACTGAGTTGTTCTCAAAGGTCTATAGAGTCACTTATCACGAACAGTCATTATTCACCTTTGTCCCTTCCTGGAATTAACATTATTAGCATCGTTAAAATTCATGTATTGAAACTGCGTCCTGAGCAACAGAAAGGCTTCATAGGAAAAAAATCTGAACATTGAAAACAGAATGCAAGTTAGAACAGCCTGTGAACTCTTAATTGGTGACTTCCAACTGCCACTATTCAAACTACACTGCTCCAAAACATTCTGTGAATCTGTGCTGGATTCAAACTTACACCAAAAATGTAAGAAAACAATTGAAATCACAGGCTGTTCCAACTTGTGTGAATTTTATCAGGGCAACTCATAATAGGACTCATAGTAGTGTGTGTGTCCCACATGCCTGTATGCACCCCCGACACCGTGCTCCTGATGAGACGGCGAATGGTGTGTTGTGCTACTTGGCGACGTTGGATGCGCCGATTCATAACACAGATACAGGGGTTCTCATGTTTTCATCATCCAGGAACTGCTAACACACTCTGGCCACATGAGGACGGGCATTGTCCTGCACCATAAGGTCGCAGCGTACAGTCTGACGATATGTCTGTGGATTTCATGCCAGTACCTAACAGCAGTCAGGGTACCAATGGCTAGCATGTGGAGGTCTTTGTGACCCTCCAAGCATATACCTCCTCAGGCAATCACTTACCCACCGCCAAACCAGTCATACTGGAGGACGTTGCAGGCGGCATAACGTTCACCACAGCGTCTCCAGACTCTCACATCTGTCACATGTGCATTGTGTGAACCTGCTCTCCACTGGCAAATGCCAATCGAGCTGCACGACTCTGATCTGCGAGCACAGGTCCAACTAGAGGACGTCGGGCCCTCATGCTACCCTCATGGAGTTTGGTCGTTTGCAGTTTGGTCGGAAACATGCACACCAGTTCCCCCCTGGAGGTCATACTGGTCCCGATGCTGGGTTGATGCCCTTCTATTGGCCAGTACAGTTCTGCTGGTGTAACTGCCTTCTCCTCGTATCTTCTCAACACTCTTGAAATTGTACTGGGAGACACAGCAAACTTTCTTGCGATGGCACTTCTGGAAAACCATTGCCTTTTTGGGGGTCTTGCACCTGTTGTTACTTTAATTGGCATCAAAACAGTTGACATTGATTCACGATTGCTTATTACTTTGTTTACTTAACTAGACAAATTGATTTCCATTAAGTTTAATTGCCTTGGTGTTATACTGTGATGATTTTGTGTTCCCTTCATTTTAGCAGTCTATATGTCACTTAGATATTGTGGGGTAACTCTGTGTGAATAAAGCTGAAAGGTCTGATTTTGTGGGTTTTCATTTCCAACTGTAAGGCAACAAATGGTGAACATTTTGAATGGGGTTGTGACTTGATATATAAATCAAAGGGTTTTTGCAGGATAATTCAGTTTTTACATTACATTTCCAAATACACTCTTCATTACTTAGCACTCGTTGACTCTGCCTAACAACCATGATAATGAATCACTATATTAGTGACAGCAGCTACATGCTATCCGGGTATTGACGTGTAATACCCACGTTCTTATCTGTATACCACTTAAGTCACTGTAGATTGTTGAATGTTTCTGGAGATTCTTTTTCCTCTTTTAGCCCTGTGAGAAACGTGCTATCTACAATTACAAGTTCTCCCCTTAGGACACATATGTTACATACTTACGACTCTCAGAGAAGCATAACTATCAAATTAATTGGGTGGCCATTTCAGGGAAATTACAATGGTATTTCTATACGGGTTGAACAGCTGACATTGGAGCGAAAGTGCTGAGTGATCTGTGACTGAAATGACAAAATCTCATTGTAACATGTCATTACTATACATTTACCTTACTGGACATAGCGGATAACATACTATCACATCAATACTTTTAAAACAATGACTTACACTGCAGATTACCAAACCAGCCAGTAGATTGTAGTTGTCTAGAACACATCCATCCTTCTATATCGTCATGACAAAGTATATATTTAGTTCAGAGTGCCTCAAAGTACACAGTGTGCCGTCAGATCCTTTCCTGCTCCAACTACCATGACGCAAAGCAATTCCCGTGTATATCACCGTCTCCCTGCTTGCGGGCTTGTGTTGCCATGGTAACCGGATTCACACAGCTTTCATCTATGAAAGTGTTTACAGCCAAGTTGAAATTAGTTGAACGTAGTAATATTTTAACTCTTATACTGCAGTTTGTTTACAGCTAACAACATCATATGCCGATATTGACTTTAACTAAATTAACCGGTCTAGAGAGAGCACTGAATAGTTGGTCTCTTTGTCAACACGAGTCTATACAAATTTCAAAAACGTTTCTGCTATTTTATCATGATCACAGAATTTGACAAATAAATCAACATATATTACATGCTTTATTGAAACATCTTAATAATTGTTCTGTTTGGGTTAGATTACCATTAAAG
This sequence comes from Novumbra hubbsi, assembly GCA_016801125.1. Classification (NCBI taxonomy): domain Eukaryota; kingdom Metazoa; phylum Chordata; class Actinopteri; order Esociformes; family Umbridae; genus Novumbra; species Novumbra hubbsi. The sequence continues at coordinate 3,666 of JACXGK010011019.1, forward strand.
AAAAAAATTGTTGTCTGTCTCAATAATCACTCAGTTCCCCTTAAGTGTACAATAGTTTACTTCAGACACTAATCTAAAAGGATTCGATTGCTGGAGGCCTTTGCTAGTTGGAGTTTAAATAATATTTATTAAACCAGTCATGTCCTTTCAAGTCACTTTGGGAGAAAATAGATATTGGAATATACAGCCACTGTGCATCTAGGGCAAAACATTGCTAAACTAGTTAGAGAAAGGAATACATGTTGCAATAAAAAAAAACTGACAGGGTGCCGTTCTTGTGTATAGTACAAGTGGCAAAATATTTCTTTGAATCTTTGTTGTAAATATTTCTTACTGTGAACGTATAAGGAAGTGTTGTATACATTTGACCTTTTTGGGGAAACTTGCGGCCTAGAAAGTGGGTCAAAATGTATGAACCCTTGGAGGAATGGGCCAGAGGGGCATGGCCGGTTTTCAGCGGTGTGTGGCTTGGTAGGTGCTTTGATTAACGATCATCACAATGCACATGAGCACAGACTTCCAGGGAGGGAACCTGGGGCCCATGTTCACAATCAATCTGCATAGAACGCCACAAGGTGGGTTTCACGTTATGACAGAAATAATCATGATTAAGAGCCTATTGACAGAGTGGTTACCTTCCCTGGTAACCGGGGCAATATTAACTTAGTGTAGGAGTGCCGGTTTTTCATTACAGATCATAATGATGACATATTTATATGTACTTTTCCTCAATCGGCACTGCACATTTGGACAACATATTTATGGTTCTCCATTTGGTTAATAAGATATTGGTAAGGTACCGGTACTGTGCACCTGGATCAAAACACAAAAAAATGCAGAGTCCTCTTTTGTAACTTTAGAATATACATGTCATGAACATGTACAACAACACGAGTCCCTCACACAACTGTGCACCTAGCTACAGTATACCTAATATGAAGTGTTCTTAAAACGACAGCATTCAATACTCTACCAGCTAGAACCTCACACTAGTGAACAAAACACCCAGGCTGAATATGACAACATAACCAACACTAAGAATCACCCACAAGGTATTATAAAACTGAAATGAAAGCCTTAGCATTTCACAAAGTGATGACATTTTGACAGCTCAAATAATGGCCTCAGTCTTTATCTCTTTGTTACCATTACCAAGTGTATACTGTCTACAGTAAACCATGCTATTTGTATTCAGATCCTTACACATTCTGCCAGAAGGCATCACCTACATCATCTGTATTCACCTTCACATCAATATGCAATGAGGCCTACATCAGGTTGATACTGTAAAAAAGAAGTTGGAGTTGAGTGAACCCCACATATGCGTTGACAGGTCTGCTCAGTCGTCATAGTTTTCATTGTTTACTTGTGTGTTTAAACAACCTTTGTGTACATTTTGTTTCGGTCAGATGAACAAAGGACGACCGGCCTACAGTTACCTTTCTATCTTCAGTGTCTTTTGTTTCTGTTTCTATGTTTTGTGATTGTTTTCACCTGTCTAGGTTAATCTTCACCTGTACCTCGTTTATTCCCCTTTAGTCTCTATTTAAGTTTTAGTCCCAAGCGTTTCTGTCATTGTTTTATGTCTTGGTTTCATTTCACGGCATTGGATTAAATTACAATGTACAATGACGTGGTGGTGCCTTTTTGTTGTTAACTGTATGTCTTGTCTTATGTATGTAAAATGTACAATGTATGTACAATGTATGTACAATGTATGTCTTGTCTTATGTATGTTCAATGTATAATGACGTTGTGGTCCCTTTTGGTTGTTAACTGTATATCTTGTCTTATGTATGTGGATAAATGTATAGTAGTTTCAATTTGCATCACTTTTAATTGTGCTTATATTAATTGTCCTTCACTAGGCGCAGAACCAGCCTGGCCAGTCGACGGCCGGCCTTCTGCTGAGCTTGTACCAACATTTACTGTGTGATGGAGGAATGGAGGCAAATGTAAAGTGAAGAACTAGATTCACTTTACTGAAATCACATTAGTGATACACTTTCTTGGGTTTGAAACTGCATTGAACATTTACTCAGTTTGGATTATATTCCATTTCCTGAGTAGCTTTTTACTACTCAGTACTGAAGTTTGCAAAGATTCTTGAATATATTCTAGGTGCATATGCATTAGATAAAGCAATTAAATCTGAACATATTCATATCTTAAAATTCTCTTTGCACGTTATGGACAGGTATACCCTATGGTGCAAACGTAAACTTCCTTTTTGCAATTCCAAATATTGCAAAACTTGAATATAATGACCAAAGTAATACCACCTTTGTTTACAGGATCCATCCTCTCAAGATGACTTGGTCCATACTAAGTCATTCCAAAGTTCCAATGCAGACTTGTTAATGTTTTTATTGTTTTTAAGTACCTAACTGAGAATGTTCTCAAGATGCAATTTGCTAGGACTGTCTGGGAATGGTCTGAGAGTGGAGGGGGAAACTGGAAAGTATCTGTTATGGGCAGAAAGGTTTTGAGACCTAATAGATTCAGTTATATTTCCTTCCCAACAGACACTGTGCAGACTTCAAGGTATAAATATGTTTAGATGGGAATAATATCTTTAAGGCTCCACAGTTCTCTGATTAATGCTAGGCTGTGGGCAGCCCTAATCCCTATATTAGTTTAAATTGCTCTTTTATCTCTCAGGTTGCCATATTGGAAACACACATTAGCTACAGTAAATACAGTGCAGAAGGTCCGCCCTCAGTGGGCATTGCTGTGGTTTATTGTAATTTGAAAGTGAGAAAAAAGGTCAGTGTTGGAATGAGGTCTACGTTGCAGTGGCATGAAGCCCTGGGATAGAAGACAGGGGATTGATTACTCAGTCACTACATTGGTCATGTGTGTGTGTTTGTTTTCCCCATTGTGGCGTCCGTTGATAATGCAGTAAAGGTTAGATTATGTTTTGGACACCCTTGGTACAAATGTGCCTTGTCACATCACAAACAAATTGTACGTTAAACAAGCACTTCTCAGCCCCCGTTTATCCGGTATGTGGAGATGTGCTTAGCAGAGTTTGAGAATCAGCAGGAAAAACATGAATGGAAACAATTTCAGACTCACAAGCAAGCCTTTGGAAATTGTTTAGACTCTAAACTGCTCCAAGAGAAAACAATTGTTATCTCTCGTGGGATCCAGCGAAATGAAACAGAGTTGTAGATATTCTGATTGAGGCTTTCTACAAGAATGCTGTCTTTTCTGCGAAAAACATCAGGAGGGGAGATCTTTTAAAACCCCACTTCTGAAATACAATAAGCAGATCCTTAGAAAGTTTCCTAGCTGCAAGGATTACCTAGGATAAGAACCTAAACAAACGGATCAAGGCTGTGTTTAGCTTAATTCCAGAAACCCTGCAACCATCACTCAATAGCTGCTGGACTCAATGCCTTAAAAGGACAAACATGGAAATTGTACAACCAGAAAATTTGCATGAAAATGTTGAAGACCCATGGCCAGTAAAGATGTCTGCGCACATGTATTACATTGTTCAACTGGTGTAATGTAACACGTCTGTCCAGTTTGGCCCTGTTGTTTTCAAATTTTCCATTTGACTCCATTCCCTTTTAGGTTGTCTCCGTTTGACAGTTGACAGGTTCCTTCTGACGACCGGTTGGTCAACAGCCTCCTTTGCTCGCGCTATATCAGAGCAGCAACCGTTTGCGCAACACATTGGAAATACCCTCATCAATCACTTGGTCCCATATGACATCGTCTTTGAAGTCTCCATACTCCGCCGACGGCTTCCGGCTGCTCACAGGCATGTCCACTAATTCCCCTTGTGCCAGGACTGCTTGCCTAAACAAATTCCTCTCTTATTTATTTAACTCCATTCAACCAATTCCCGTCTTTGTCTGCCCTCCAGTGTCACCCAACATGGTGAAAACATCCTCAAATGTCTAAGCCTCTAAGCTAAATGTAACAACAGTGTTTGTTTTCAGGCATCATATATCACTTCCAAAACAGTAATGAATGATTTTAAACTATTAATCGATTTTGCACATTGCAAACCAACACTGACTGGTTTGGAACGCACATCAAATGTGGGAGAGAGAACAAACACTGTGTCGTAGCTTATTTTTCTGTCTAGAGCTGCATATTAACATTCAGACAAAGCTTTGGTTTAGCACTGGTGCAATCTCACCTCAGCTAATCAAAAAGGACATTGAAGACTTAAGGACAATGTTTACATTGAATCTTGTCTGGCAGAAGCAACAATGTCAAATGATAAAATGTTCCTCTTTTACACTTCTAACGTTCAACTGCTTTAATTCCCCTCGAGAATCAAAACGACTAAGTGTCCTCTGCAGACCATCAAGGGGTCCTTGGATTGCATCTTAATTTGGGTGGGGGTCCCTGGGCAAGAAAGGCTAGCTAGATCTACTGTCTTGGCTGTTATGTATTCTAAAACTGTACACATATTTCAATATCTTATGGATGTAATGTTCCTCATTACATGACTATGTGTCTGTGTGGGGTTGATGTGAGATGTATTGGGCCTATCAAGTGTGGAGGATAGGAGGAACTTTGCTGATTGTGGGACAATTATTTATTCTGGGATGTGTTCTGAGGACCATGAAGTCCTTAACCATGAACAGTGAGCCATAGGCAGTGGACACAGTAGTAGCGTAGTGTGAGGTTTTATTGGGTTATTGCAAACAGTGATGGATGCTTATGGATGTCCTATATTTTGGCATTCATACAACTGCAGATAGGAGAGCAACATCTCAAAATGATTTTACTAGCAATCCTTAAGATGTTTGTTGCTAATCCTTGAGGATCTAAAATGTTCTTCATGCAAACAAGACAAACAAAGATTAAATAAACGGAATACTGAAGTCTATAAAGGAGTTTTACCCAGCACCCCATAGACACAGGTGCCATAAAATACCACAGACATCAATGATGCATTCTAACGTAGAAAAACAGGACACAAAAACAGCAAACCGTGGACTCCCTCTGCACCCTACCTAACACCCCACAGATGGTAACAGTGTGAGGGACTGACAAACAGAATGTAACCTTAGAACTACATGCCATGAAACCTAATGCGAATGTAGACATTTCCCAAAAGCATTAGAATGTGTAAGTGTGTGTGTGCGTTAGCTAGGGTGAGATGACTTTTGCCCTACAGGGTTGTGGGAGTGAGGGGAAATTGGAGAGAACGGAGGGTGTGAGCGCACGACTCTAACTGTGGTTTCACCATGCAAGAAGATGGTTAATGACATTCAGTGGCATGCTCCAATCAGTGCTGCCGCAGATGGGGAATGAACCCAGCTGCTCTCTGTTCTTATGGGATGGGCGATGCTGAATAAGAGAGCCTTAGACAAGACTGTGCATTTTATTGTCCGTTTTATGTTATAGTTAGTGTAAGGAATGACTTTGTCTGTGCGGTTATATGGTTACATAACTGCATTTTATTTAAAAAAAAGCTGGAGTGGCTACCTCTAGTTTCTGTCAATTTAGACTGAGAATCCTAGGTTGAGAACTTCATGTCAAGTTCTTAAGGTTTAGAGCTATATAAATACATTTAAATCAAGTTTGTTGGAGGTCAATCATAAACGTAACTCCAGGAGCTATGTGTGTTGGAAGCAAACTTAGTTTAGCTGCATATCTCAGAATTCTCTCAGTGTTGTGGCTTGTATAAAGGTCATGCTAACTGTATTCTTTAAGATTTGTTTCTAATGTCTCTCCCACATATCGATTTCTTCTGACCTTTCCTTCTCAATATATTATATAACAGTTAAAACAGTAGATTGGTCTATTAATACAGAACATAAAGCTGTTACGGCGACTTATTTGTCCTTTCAATTATAGTACATCAAAGAAAATACAAAGAAGTACCATGACAAGGAACTTTTGTTAATTTTTAATTCCTTTTTGTTAATAGGGTTTAAGTTGGGTTTAGAATTAGCGGTTAGGGTCAATCACGCTGTTGTCTATGGTATCTTAAAAACAACTGCTGTGGATCCAGTACCAGGTCTACGAGAACATAAAGTATTGAAATATACTTCTCATATTCTGTCGTATCGATCTGCGCTTTTTAAGAAATTCGATCTATTTCGTAAAACTGAGATGCAGTATAACAGGAAACCTCTGAGAGCCTGTGCTTATTGTTTTAGAGAGCCCAAAGGGACAATTAAAACCATTTTTACCAGTGGGCACATCCCCCTGAAACACATTCCACACCTCCCAAGGTGCAGGTAAAACACATCTCTGAAAAACCTTTGAACTCTGAAACTGTCTGCTTTCATATCACTGGGTCAAGGGAGTATAATGCCTGCAGCATTGAAATGTACAATATTCTGCCATTGCTTTGCCATTTCATTTCTCCTGTGCGTCGTCAATTTAGATTAGCACTGTTTTGGCTCTGTGTCATCTATAACACTGGTTTCCTCCACAGACCCTTGAAAAATGCTATGGCATATATTCCCCTAAATGGGTGAATTTACGGGAATGACATAAATTGTAGTCCCACCCAAAATTAGGCCTTATTCAGACCAATGGTTATGAAATCAATTCCATTTAAAAAACATGTAAATCAAGTTTATAAATGAATTCAATGTTGCATTTACACTCAATGAGAAAGTGTAACACTCATATCCATTGTGTTGAAAACGTGAGTTCTCTACACAAGGTGTAGATCCCGCCTCTCAAAATGCTAATACCTTCTTTATGGTCATAGAGAGAGATAGTAGGCTAGTAGGCTTTGTTTAGTTTATTGATTTACAGTGCTCACTCCCTTTGGATTGGTCCACATTTTATTGTTACAACATGAAATCAGAGTAGAGTATTCACGTGTTTTTGCCACTGATCCACACAAAAAAGTCCATAATGTCAAAGTAAAACATAAAATGTGCTAATTGGACTGAATTGATAACAAATATAAAACATAAAATAATTTATTTTGCATTAGTACTCACAGTGTTGGTTATGACACACCTGAAAGAGCTGTGTCACAATCGATTGTCTTCAGAGGTCACATATTAAGCAAAATGTTCATCTGGTTGCCAAGAAGGTGCCAACAAGTTGTGTTCATAATTTGTTGTTGCTATTTCTTTAGTTTATGGATTTAAGATTAGAAGTAGAAGTAGATTATTAGATTATTCAGGTGTTTTTGCCACTGATCAACACAAAAAAGTAAAAAAATATACTTATTTTCAACTGTAGATCTGGCTGTCCTGACGAGAAGGGCACAGGTTACGAAGGTCACCAAGAGGCCTATGGAAACTAATTGTCAACTGTTTAAGATCTTCCATGGCTGAGCTTGAAGCCAAGGTTTGCCAGAAGGAATTTAGGAGACTCTGAGACCAAGTGGAAGGAGATTCCATGGTCTGATGATACCACAATCAAGCTTTTTGGTCCCAATGCAAAGCACAATGATAACCGCAACCCTGGCCTAACATTGCACGTCATCCTGAGAACATAATCCTTACCATGAAGCATGCCGGTGATAGCATCATGCTATGGGGATACTTCTCTCCATCAGGGCCTTTAGAGCTTGTGAAGGGCCTGATGGATGCAGCAAAATACACAGAAATCCTTGAAGGAAACCAACAACATACCTGGAATTTGAGAGAAGATTAATCTTCAAGCAGGACAATAACCCAAAACATTTACCCGAAGGCTCACTGGAGTAGAAATCAAAACCTGGAATGTCCTGGCTTGGCCTAGTCAAAACCTGGACCTCAATCCAACTTAGGGTATGTGGAAAGATCTGAATTGCTGTTCACCAAAAGTTTGCCTACAACTTCACTGGGCTTAAGCAATTTTGATTGCTCATTGATGGAGCCAAAATTGCAGTGTTCTGATGTGCAAAGATGGTATAGATTGATATTGATTGAAGGGTGTGAATGCTAATGCAATAAGTAATTTTTTTATACATTTCAAACAATCAATTCAACAATGTGTTGATTTATTTTTCACTTTGACAATATGAACTTATTTCTGTTGATTAGTGGCAAAAACACCTGATAAATCCATTTTGGTTTCATGTTGAAACATTAAAATCAAGAAAAGTTCAATATGGTGCTCAAGAGATTCTCCACTGAGACTAATCACAAATTATAGTTAGCGTTTGGTAGCAATAACTGCTGCTAAAGGTGTTGTAACCAGTTTTAGAATTTAATTACTTTTTCACTCGTGGGATTTGGATGTTGCATGATTTCTATTAATAAATTAAAAAGGAATCAATTTCATCATATTGTTTTTACTCAGGGTCTTGTAAATCTAATATTAAGTTGGGGATAAGTGTTGTGTGGAAAATTAAATCGGAACTTCCATTTGCTCAGAGGATACCAAAGATCCCAGATCAGTAGCAATGCAGGTTTCAAAATAAAAAAGACGTTAAGTAATGTGTCCTCTGTCCCACAAGGATGAGGTGTTAGGAAAAATCTAGTAAACGTTGTCTTTGAATACTTTATGTATAGTCTTGAACTGTATGAAACAATGTCAGAAATTGATCGATAAGGTAGGAATGTTACTCAAAGTTATTTTTCCCATTTTGTTTTGAAGGACTGAATGGCTGGTTGACAGATTGAAATATGTTGTAGACAAGCTATACATGGTAGTTAATACTGAACACATTAATAATCCTAGCGTTTATCAACACAGAGAGGTGTTTTCTTGTTTCCCTATGAAGTTGTTCCCCTCTTGTCCCAACTCCTGCTGCAGTTAGAGGTCAATGGACCACAGACAGTGGGGGGTTGATGAAGTGTGCTGTCAACGACTCTTAGTTAAAAAAATAACTATGTTGATATTTGGAAAATTAGTCATGATTTATTTATTATAACAGGTCCTCAATGTGTTTTCCTCAATGAGTCGGATTTTGATATATTTGGCTGTTTTCACTGCATAGCATTTAGGTATTATTTTCAGGTTTAGAGGAAGTTACTGCCAAATTCACCCAAATTCATGAAAGAGCCATAACCAACATGGGGAAATGAGTGCAGACAGACACAACTGTTTCTAGCTGTAATGCAGTCTATTGGTGAAAATGACGTAAACATATATTGACGGTGACTTCCATATATGCAGCTTACTCTGATAGTGTGAAATACACTTGCACTGATTGTCTTAATGGATGCACATTTTGCTGGGGTGAAAAGAGAAGCTTTACTCCACTCTTCATGAGGGTGACCTGAGATGAAAGAGCACCTTCATGAGCTTCTGAATACAGATCGTGCTGTGTTTACTGGCACAATGACCCCAAAGGGACTCAAGGAAGATAGGGGACAAGAAGACAGACAGAAGGTTAGGACCTGCTGGGTTTTCATCTGCAGGAGGGTCAGGATGCAGCACATCTGGCACTTCCACGTGAAGAGCATCCAAGACATGCCAGGTTGTGACAATACATAAAGATCAGCATCATCACCCTCACTATGGGAGGCATACGTCTAACCAATTACAACTGTGCCAGAAGTCCATCCTCCCTGGAGTCCTTCCACCTCCACTGTCATCCGGGTCAACACCTTGCCTTTTATCTGGATGATTCATTTAAATACCTTATTTTATTTAAGCATTATTGAAGTTGCCATAAGTAGACTGGCTGTTAATTCAAATTGTCATGAGAACAAATATGGATTTATTGTCAGAACTTACTATTTGTGTACATTATGATTTCTATGTCTTAGTGATAATTTGACTCATTTTGTCACAAATAAATGCATAAGAGATCTGGGCCTGCTGTGTCCAGTATCTCATTCCTTTTTTCCCCCCTTGAATTTATTAAATGGAATCACTAAACGATTCTTGTGGAATGCATATTAAGATATGCAATTACTAATGTCACGTGATTGGGTCACACTGTTTTTAGAACTGATTAAAAATGTCCTACAAATTAAGGTAATATAAAAAACGAATGTAGTATACATAGAAACATAAAGTATTTTGCCGTGAAGGGGCTGGCTGGAGAGGTAATAGTGGAAGTAGACTGGCTCAGAAGCCCATCATTATGGGAATGTTGCAATCATGAAGAATATTGCAATTCCTGCATGTTTCAGTTTCACCCTGCATTCTCTAAATGCCTGAAACTGAAAAAGGGAGCAAGAACAAAAGAAAGAAAGAATGAAAGAGGGAAATACTGTATTAAATATCCACACAAATGTAACTGTTATTGCCGGATAGAGCTGTACTGATCTGATAACCAGAATAGAGATGACACATGATGTCTAAAAGATATGGTTGTTCTACTTACCCTCTGGGGCCTGTCTGTTGAACATACGCTTTATAAGGAATCACAGAAGCTGTGTTTTCAATGGCAGACACTGTCCCCACTACCTGAACCATCACATCAGCAGTGACAACTCAAAGCTTGGGTAGTATGTAACATCCAAGTGGTGGCGCAGTATCTGTACAAAACACAGCCTTTCACACTAAACACAAAAACACAGCCTTGCACACTGAATACAGTACACATCCTTATGAATACAGCCTTTCACACTAAACACAAAAGCCAGCCGTTCACACTAAATACCGAAAGCAGCATTTCACACTAAATACAGAAACCTGCCTATCACATAATTGTCATTATGTCAATTAGTGGCGATTGATCTAACAAAATGTGACAGGCAGCTAATCATTTTGAAATGTTGTCTTTTCATGCGTCAACTGGCCAAGCTGTATCGACTTGAGATCAAAGAATGAAAGGTTAACAGAGCTAGGACTCTTTGTTGCTGTTACTGGCATGTTATCATACATTATTTAATTTTGGATCAGACTATAACAGTAGCTTGTGAGCAGTAGTACAGTGGGTTATCTAGCTAATAAAGTTGTATCCAGCAACAGATCGACAATATAGAATGGCCAAAAGCAGACAAATAACGCAGTACTACAGTGGCATGCAGACATGGGTCTCGTAAACTCATTGGTTGCTGTCATGGACTGGTTAGTCATGGATTGGCTACTCCACCAGACAATCAAATTGGTTTATACTTCAGCTAAAAACTACAAGAAGCCAAAAACATTGTTTGATCTAATGATTCTCATTTCAGTTTGCTTTTAATGGCCTGTGAGGGTCCCCAGACCTCAGTCTAATAGAGCATCTTTGGAATAAGATGAAAGGGGTGATTTACAACATGAATGTATTGCTGTTGATAAATCGGCACCAATGTATCTGCAGCAACTGTGTGATGTCATCAGCATGAAGCAATGGAATGTTTCTGCTATTTCAGACACAAACGTGGTCAGACATGTAACTGAATGAGTATCCAGCAATGAGTGTAATTCACACAAGATGAAGGACATATTCTAAGTAATTTCATTAACTATTTGGAAACAAATTGTGACGCAGTCTTAAAGTGAAGCATTTCGACCACATGACAGTTGTTTGTCACGAATCAACAGTCTACTTCTGTCTGTGCCCTAAATCCTTGCTCTCAAATTAATGTTTCTACATCTGCCTAAATGTCTGTCTCAGTAGCAAAGCATATAGAAAATGTATATGAGCAATACAGATGCAATTACTGTTTGTAAAAGCTTAGTGCTTACCAAACATTATCACTTCATATTTAGAACTTAAATATACAGTCGCACAAGCAAAACTTAATTTCAGTGAGTACAGCCATTCATCTCAAAGTGAGTTTATCGATCAGTTGATATTTCTGTAGATTAAATTTATATTATTTCTTTCTGCAGTTAACCAGTCATCTGTCTATTACCAAATCAATACATACAAGTTTTGTGACATCATGAATTAGGGCAAAAGTACAATTGAAAACAAACAAGCTGACATTTTACAAAAAAGGCATCATTATAATTCCTTTATATTCAATGTTTGTTTTCTTTAGAAAATACAGTATATACTTGGTATAGAAATATATACAGTGGGGAGAACAAGCATTTTGAAACACTGCCGATTTTGCAGGTTTTCCTACTTTTCCTAAAAGCATGTAGAGGTCTGTAATTTTTATCATAGGTACACTTCAACTGTGAGAGACAGAATAATAAAAAAAAATCCAGAAAATCACATTGTATGATTTTTAAGTCGTTCATTTGCATTTTATTGCATGACATAAGTATTTGATACACCAGAAAAGCAGAACTGTCATGTCCTGGCTGGGGGCCCCTGGCCATCTTTGTGCCTCGGGCTCACAGTCAGGACATGACACATAGCCTCTAGGCACTGTTGTGGGCTCCTCAGTCAGAAACAGCTGTTGTCAGTTGCCTCTGATTGGGTTGCCTACTTAAGTTAGGTTTTGAGCCACACCTGGTGTGGTATAATGTTTGTTCACCTTAACAACGTTCACGGTCCTGTTTTGTTTGGTTCTATGTCCTGTGGATATGCTACGTGTTTTATCTGTAAGTTTCACAGCGTGTTTTATGTTTTGTTAGTTATCCGTTTTTGCTGTTTAATCTAGCACCTTTTATTTCGTATACAGTTCGTATTTGTTTTGTTTTATGTGTATAATTAAATTCACCTTTTACTTTAAAATGTCCACGTTTGGTTCCATCACCCACAAAGACCATGATAAGAACGTAATATTTGGTACAGAAACCTTTGTTTGCAATTACAGAGATCATACGTTTCCTGTAGTTCTAGACCAGGTTTGCAAACACTGCAGAAAGGATTTTGGCCCACCTTCTCCAGATCCTTCAGGTTTCGGGGCGGTCGCTGGGCAATACAGACTTTCAGCTCCCTCCAGAGATTTTCTATTGAGTTCAGGTCTGGAGACTGGCTAGGCCACTCCAGGACCTTGAGATGCTTCTTACGGAGCCACTCCTTAGTTGCTCTGGCTGTGTGTTTTGGGTCGTTGTCATGCTGGAAGACCCAGCCACAACCCATCTTCAATGCTCTTACTGAGGGAAGGAGGTTGTTGGCCAAGATCTCGCGATACATGGCCCCATCCATCCTCCCCTCAATGCCGTGCAGTCGTCCTGTCCCCTTTGCAGAAAAGCATGTCTCCACCTCCATGCTTCACGGTTGGGATGGTGTTCTTGGGGTTGTACTCAACCCTCTTCTTCCTCCAAACACCTGGAGTGGAGTTCAGACCAAAAAGCTAAATTTTTGTCTCATCAGACCACATGACCTTCTCCCATTCCTCCTCTGGATCATCCAGATGGTCATAAGCAAACTTCTGACGGGCCTGGACATGCGCTGGCTTGAGCAGGGGGACCTTGCCTGCCCTGCAGGATTTTAA
>JACXGK010011020.1:0-16812 GCA_016801125.1 Novumbra hubbsi
TGGACCGTATGCCGAGAATGTGCCCCCTCTCCCAGGGAGCGTTTGTGAACGAGTACGTGGGGGAGGTGATCGACGAGGAGGAGTGTCGAGCCAGGATCCGTCACGCTCAGGAGAACGACATCTGTAACTTCTACATGCTCACCCTGGACAAGGACCGCATCATAGACGCCGGGCCGAAGGGGAACCAGGCCCGCTTCATGAACCACTGCTGCCAGCCCAACTGTGAGACCCAGAAGTGGACGGTGAACGGCGACACAAGGGTGGGGCTGTTTGCCCTGGAAGACATCCCCAAAGGTCAGAGGAAGTCTGCCGAGACGGGACATTATCATACGGCCAATCAAGGCTTCGGGCCTGTTTTCTCTGGGAATAAAGATAGTTTCCCTCTGAGGAGAGTTTTTTTTGCCTTATTTCACATTGTGTTCAACTCTGGTTCTAGACATGGAGCCTTATTGGGCATTGAGCCGGAGGTGTTACCACGGGTCCGCACTGTGTGGACTGTTTCTGATGGGGGTGTCTTACCTGTGTGCAGGTGTGGAGCTGACCTTTAACTACAACCTGGAGTGTCTGGGAAACGGCAAGACTGTGTGTAAATGTGGGGCGTCCAACTGTTCTGGCTTTCTTGGAGTCCGACCCAAGGTACGGTTGATGGAAATATGTGGAGTTATTTTTTATTAGGTTCCTGTGAGAGGATAACAGCCTACACCAGAAATGGCAAGGGTGCAACAAGGTCAGGGATAGCATCCTTAGCCCTGGTATTTTGGCCATAGTGCTTTACTGCTATTATAGACCGGTTCTTTATGTGATACATTGTGAAAGTGATGCGTCATGCTTTTGTATCCTTGGGCTTATACAGGATATTATTTTTTCAAAACATAACAAAAAATAAGTTTTTTTTGTTACGTTTTTTTATTTAGTTCCATTGAATGCTTTCTACCAAAATAGGTGCAGGTGAGTAGGTTGGTGTTCAAGAAGTAAGACAATTGGAACCACAAATCCTGGCAGCCTTGTTGAGTCCCAATTTTAGTTAATGACTTGCTTGATGCTAACAGTTTTCAATACAGTCCATTTGATGTATTTTATAGAACACGCTTCAGCTTCCCCTATTGAATGTTGTCAGCTAGTGCCTAAGATGGAATATCTGGTGGTTGGATTTGTAGTTCGTCCGTGGAGTTCTCACAGAAACAATGCAAAGAGCAGTGCCTGAGTAAAGTCCTTCGCCACAGTATTTTGGCTACCACCTGCCTCATTCCAAGTATAAACTGGTTTTCAACAAAACTCAAACCCCGAAATGCACATTCTTGTCACACCCGCGGTATATGTTCGGGCTATGTTGCTTAAATATTGCCCACTAATTAATGACCGGCGTGTGTGTGTGTGTCAGAACCAGCCGCCTAAATCTCGGGATGGAAAGGAACTGAAGGACGGGAAGAAGAAGGTGGTGGTGAAGAGGAAGGTCCCCCTGGAGGTGACCAAGGAGCGAGAGGACGAGTGCTTCAGCTGTGGAGACGGAGGACAGATTGTGTCCTGTAAGAGATCGGGCTGTCCCAAGGTCTACCACGCCGACTGTCTCCAACTGGCCAAGAGACCTGCAGGTGAGAGGCGTTTGACGTAATATACCTGTAGCGGGTCACGTGACGGTGGGGCTTCTCGTAGAGGTGCTTTTGAAGTCGTCAGATAACAAGAAAAGGCCCCCGAATGTTGTTGTATCTCGAGTGCACCTCTTTGTCGCTGCAGTCAATCTCAAAACGGAGCAGAACTGCCTCAGTGTTGTTGGTATCAGTACTGAACCTTCGAGTGATATACATGACCAAATAACTTGAATTGACTTGGGACGATGGAGAACAAAATAAATCAAGGTATCTGTTTTTGCTTGAGTGCTTGCGACCCGCGTCGACCGTGAGCTTGTGTCTCCCCAGGTCGCTGGGAGTGCCCCTGGCACCAGTGTGACACCTGCGGTAACGAGGCGGCCTCCTTCTGCGAGATGTGTCCCAGCTCCTTCTGCCAGAAGCACCGCGAGGGCTTGCTCTTCATCTCCAAGATCGACGGGCGGCTCGCCTGCAACGAACACGACCCCTGTGGCCCGGAGCCACTGGAACCCGGGGAGATCAGGGAGTACGTTCCCCCGGGGGGCCTCCCCAACCCCCTGGGGCCGGTTCCGTCCAGGCCTGGCCTCCCCACGGCTGGTTCTGTCCCTGTAATCCCTGTTGCACCGGGCCTGCCCCAGGACTCGTCACTGCCCCCGACGGGGAGCCTGTTCCTCAGCACCTCCCAGATCTCCGAACCCTCCTCCTGTGGGGCCCCTAGCAGCCCCTACCTGTCCGACAGTGAAATTCCGCACTTTTCTCCTCCGTCTCCTCCCTCCTCTTACCGGGACGTGAAAGAAGAGAATGAAGAGCTGGAGGACGGCCAGGTGGAGGGGGTAGAACTCTATGAAAGGGATGAGGAGGATGGGGATGAGGGGGAGGATGAGGAGGATGGAGAGGATGAGGAGGATGAAGAGGATGAGGAGGACGGAGAGGATGAGGAGCAAGGAGAGGATGAGGAGCAAGGAGAGGATGAAGGAGAAGACGAAGAGGGAGAGGCGTTGGAGGTGGTGGATGAAGAGGGAGGATTGTATGGACTAGCAGAGGAAGAGGATGAGGAAGGAGGTGATGTTTATGACACCTGGGGGGCATATATGGAGGAAGCGCCTGATGTTGAGGTAGAGATGGAGGAAGAGGAGGAGGATTGGGGGAGGGTGGAGGATGAAGAGAAATGAACTTCCATACCTTCTTCCATCCTCCTGGACAAAAACTCTTCTTCTAGAGCTCTCATCTCTCTTGAGTGATTCTTGGACATACAGAGCGGAAAGGAGTACCGATCAACACACAAAACTGTCTCTGTGTCGGTACTGCTGGGCCTCCCCAACCCGTCACGGTACTGTGTGGACAGGGTTAACGCTGTGTAAGGGAAGTGGACTGGTGCTAAGGGGCTAAGAGCACTTCAATGGTCAGTCTCTAACCCTTCTGTTGATACGTGTTATTAGTGTCTGGTGCGGTTTTCTTCTCTTCTTCCTCTCAAAAAGTTGTTTACATTTCTGTTGTTGCTTTTACAATTATTTTTTCTTTTTTTTTTTTTTACAATTAGGACAACACAACAAAAGGCAACCTCACATGGCAACAGAGGCTGACATCATCGCTTTACAACTCATAGTCCTGTAGTCAAGAGCCTGACTAGTCACATACCTTTCATCAACAAAAAGACGAGAACTGATCTCTGGTTTTAAAAATGACTATTGGTTTGGAATTATAATATAGTTACAAATCACCCCAATCTTAAAATCTAAAGTTCAAGGAAAAGATTATGACTATGATACGGTCAGAATTCCTAAATATTATGGCAGGTTGTTCGTTCATTGTGTCAAGATGGTTATGGCAGGGCAAACGGAAACATTCCAATGGGTCAGAACATCACTTATGTTAGAGCTGGGCACGCATCAATGCTTTAACCCCTGACTTTATGGCATTTCATCCACTTCAGTAGAATGCAAAAATAGATTAAACTTCTAGGATTCTATCAACAAGTCATGTCAGGTAGATGATAGCCTATTTTCTGTTCAGGAGAAAATGTGTTATTGTGAGTGAAGAGCTGTATGTTTGAGTGCATACACACACACACACACACACATGTGTCTGCTGTTTATAGAATCAAGCAACACTAGTTCTGTATTGACTCATGGCCTAAAGATGAGTGATTCAACAGTTTTATAGTAGAGTTTTATACCTCTGAATTGAGTGTTGTGGTGCTGTAAACCTTTTAACACATACCCCTCGGTAGAGACTCAACGTCGTCTGGCCGAAAGGCTGGTTGCTTGCATTACTAAAGACTGTTTATGTTCTCAGTCGTAACTTATGTTCATTTACCGGGTAGCTTTTCCAAAATTGGGTGGTTTGATCATCCCACTTAAGCTGTGAAAATGCCAGCGTCCTCCAATGTGTGTGTGTGTTCTGGTATGTTTGTACATTCTAGAACAGTTGTTCTGAACCATTCAGTTCATAAGTTGTGTGTAATGTTCTGCTGTATACGTTCTTATTTCAAACAAGGAGCATACTTCCAACACACTGTTTATCGGTCATGGTATACTTCCATTTAACAACAATCCTTCCCTTCAGTCTTATCCAATCTTTTTGAAATTCAATGACAACACTTTCAGTGCATTTTCAGGATTTTTTAGAATTGGTTAAATTAATGTTTAGTGTTAGAATGTCACATTTTAGAAGCCCTGGACTCTTTTATCAACATCCCTATCATACAGCTGGGTTCAACACATCCACTGAATTTGAAATTGTTTAACTGAATTCCCAAACAAAAAAAGCACTACCGTTTTTACATTGCTCACCCATCAATGTGTCAACAACAAAAAGCCGCTTGTCTCACTCTTGACTTTATACAGGCAGAGAGATGGGTGATTCTTGTGAAACCAGTTTAAAACTGTAGAAAGTTGAATGACATAATGCATCTGTAAAAAACAAAATCTATAACTCAGATTACAATAATGTCTAGTTTTTTATAGAAAATGAAATCTTGATTGAAGTACATTTCATATATTTTCCCTCCCAAATTATAAATCCTGGAATGAGTCCTGATTATATTCTTCAACTAAAATCCAAGCTTTGTGTCTGGAGGTGGTACATAAATCATAGTTCTTTATATCTCTAGTTGAGCTTTACCTTAAACAATATCATATTTATTATGCGCAGTCACAATGTCTGTGGGCACTCAATAACATAAACCTTTCAAGTTTGTTTTTGTTTTATTTACCCATGGTTCATCCAGAGGTATGTTTTGATTGGTTAATTCATTTTATATACCTTCCGAATTCAGAAACACCTACTTACACCACCTTTCATTATCAAATGGCTACAAAGCTTAAATTGGTAAAAAGATTGATGTTACATTTTTTTAATAAATGTTCAAATAAATTTAAAATGTAATTTTTAAACTTGGCCTTTTGTTTTAGGGGACAAATCTTAGAAATATATCTTACTCTGGGGAATTTGTTGCAGTAATTAAAATATTGTTTGAATTCTGTTGAACTACAGATCCTTTTCTCAGTTACCCAAGAGAAAATTTCGTAACAAATTACACTTCAGAATTATTGGGTCAAATGTCCATTTGGTGAGAATAACCCAAGTTTTGTATTTATCGAACGTATATATTTTTTGCTTAAATTTTTTTATTCTGTTGTGTGTTTTGTGATGATGTTTATTCCAACAGATCTACTTCGAAGAATTCTCTGGCCCCTCTCCTGTCTGAGATTAAACAAGAATAGATTTTCTGAAGAAAAGGTGGAAACGTAGCTGCCATCTTGAGAAGACTCATGAACTGTACTGTACTCCTTTGTGTATAAAAAATATAAGTAAAGTTTTACATTAGAAAATGTTGTTCATGTCATTTTTCACTTACTCTAATGTTTTACTTACAAGGAAAGCAGACTAACTGATATAACACAATTTATGCATAGACTGAAATTGATTCGGAGGACAAAAGCTTATAAACTTTCCAGTAGGTGGCGGACAAGTGAACTGTCTCTGCAGTTGTTTGACAAAGAAGAAAAATACTTTGATGTCATTTCCGGGTTTCTGAAATGGCAACGCTCATGTTGTAAACAGACAACGAAAGTCTCTATCACTTTCTTGGTTTTGAAGTTCTTATAATTTGCTAATCCTTTCGAGGTAAGTTGAAAAATAATTTGAACTAGAATCTGTGTTAGGTTATTTAGTTCTCTCCAGACCGTTGTCGTTTACTTGAATTTGGGACGCGATAACGTTAGCTGGCTAGCCTATTAGTAATAGCTACATTTAGTCTGCCAGCCGAAGTAAAAACATACTGTAATTTTCTACAAATAAAAGGGATCATATGTCATATTTTTTATTACCGTACATAATGGCAAAATGACAGGTAAGGTTTTAAATAAACGTTTCAAATATGCTTTTCTACATAATTGTTCTGAGTGTCTGTCTTAAACTTTTATGGCCTGGTCATTTTATCAGTTTGCATTGAGTGGCAGTCTCCGTTATAATACTGGCTTTAGATACCCAAACCACCCTTGAATAGTGAATAGTGAATCTTTAAGGATAAAGGAGTAAGAGACACGTTTTTTTATTATTTAAATTTAGTCTCGTAATCGTTAGAGGATGGATTGTACACAGTGCAACATTGCGTGCACCAGAGAGCTAAGTGAGACACATTTTTGTTTAATAGTTGTTTGGAAGCTGCCTAACACGTCTGTGTATTATTGATCACTCGTTTTCAGCCAGTGAACGTGACACCATAATCATGCCGGAAGAAGAAGTGGCAGCAACTGCATCGGCGGGCGCCGAAGGTGTGGTTGGTCTGGAGGAGCCCAAAAAGATGACCAGAGAAGACTGGAGGAAGAAGAAAGAGTTAGAGGAGCAGAGAAAACTGGGAAATGCTCCCGCTGAGGTGGATGAAGAGGGAAAGTAAGTAAAACAAAACAGTTTGCATCCTAAGATCACATGAGAGTGAGGCCAGTGTTCAGTGACAGTAACCCAAAACGCATGAAGACTGTTTTCCAGTTCTCCGGGCAAGCGAGTCACACGCTACTTCACAGGAGAAACCTGTATACCTTTTTAGAAAACCCAAATGTGCCGACTTCCTATTATTTCGTTTCTAGGGATATCAACCCTCACATCCCTCAGTACATCTCCTCAGTGCCGTGGTACATCGATCCTTCTAAGAGGCCCACCCTGAAGCACCAGAGGCCCCAGGAGGAACGGCAGAAGCAGTTCTCCTCCATCGAGGAGTGGTACAGGAGAGGAGTGCAGGAGGTGAGGCCGGCGCTCGGAGGGAACCGCGGTCGGACCGCATTTCCGTTCAGCCGTCTTGCGTTGTGTTCCCGGCTACACAACTCTGCCGCTCGGAGTTGCTCTCCGTTTGACCGTGAAAACCTCTGCCTAACCTTTGACCTCTCTGGTTGCAGAAAGCACCCAGCACCAAGTTCAGGAAAGGAGCCTGTGAGAACTGCGGTGCCATGACACACAAGAAGAAGGACTGCCTGGAGGTGCTTTTTTACGCTTGGTTGTAGGGTTCTTTGGGCCCAGTGGGCTTCGGTGTTAAGCGGGGTCCTACGTACAATGTGTCCATTTGGGTTTGGCGCCAGGGTCATGGGTTTGGAAGGATGGATGGATGGAGCACCGGCTCTGTTTTGTTGTGTTTGACCGTCCTTTTTTTTTTTTTTTTTTTTTTATCATTTTGCCTTTCCTAACCACACCCCTTTTTACAGCGGCCCAGGAAGGTTGGGGCGCAGTTCACTGGTGCGGGAATGGCCCCCGACGAACACAGTCAGATCTCTCTGGATTTGGACTATGACGGGAAGAGGGACCGCTGGAACGGTTACGACCCGGAGGATCACATGCGCATCGTGGAGGAGTACGCCAAAGTGGACCAGGCCAAACAAACACTGAAATCTCAGAAACTCCACGAGGAGCTTGCTTCAGGGAAACTTACAGACCAAGCGGTATGCCGTCAGACGTTCTCGCGGCCATTGAATACTGCTGATCCATGTTAACGAAGGGCAATGTGTTTTGTGGCGTAACTCCGGCCTTTTAATGCCACGCCATTAGTGCCCGCCGAACCGTGCGCCATCAAGGTTCGTGTGTCTCTTGACGTGCTTGCTTGTTCATCCTAGAGCTCCACGAGAAAGTGGGATGACGGTGAACGCACGCAGGAACCAAACAGCGAGGACGAGGATGAAGATAAGTACGCGGACGACATTGACATGCCGGGACAGAACTTTGACTCCAAGAGGCGAATCACTGTCAGAAACCTGCGTATCAGGGAGGACATTGCTAAGGTCAGTCCGGTCGCTAGCCAGGCTGTGTTCCTCAAAGTCTGTGTATTCCATGCCAGTTAACCCGTCGTCAATCCCGCGTGTGATTTAACTAACGTGCATCTCCTTCGCCTCCTGTAGTACTTGAGAAATCTGGATCCGGACTCCGCCTACTACGATCCTAAAACCCGAGCCATGAGGGAGAACCCGTACAAGAATACTGGCATGGTGCCAGAAGAGTACGTAACGGTTCTTTAATAATTAACGGTTGTGACTTTTTAATAACTAACGGTCGTGACTTTAGGTTAGTTAGTGGAAAACCCCAGGCTGTATAATGACACATTCCAAATCCCTGAATGCACGTCATGAATTCAGACAACACACTCCTTTCTGTTTCTTTCATTCTATCTTTTGGGATAAGCAGCTTTTATTCAACAGCCACATTTCCGTGGACCTGCAGTGGTGTTTGGTGTGTTCCTAACTGTTTATCTGTGTTTGTTTGGCAGTGTGGGCTTCGCTGGAGACAATTTTGTCCGCTACTCTGGAGACACTGTTACCATGGCCCAGACACAGCGTGAGTCACATCGTCTCTGACAGGCTGTCTGTCGCCTTGGCTTAATGACATGTGCTCGGCACCAGTACTGAGTGATTCCATTTGGGAATCTCACTCAAACTCACTTTACATGGAATTTGCATGATACATTTTTGGAGGGGTGTAAACTGCAAATCATATTGAGATATTTGAATGATTGAGAAAGAACATTTTTAAACGTTAGCCTTAGATATAAAAAATATGGAGGTACTGCGGTCTCTTAAGAAGTTTTAAGTGACTCTTTTTTTGTTAGTGGGTGGTCAGATCCCATAAAGGTTTATTTTGAAGAGATCTGTGAAGACACAGCCTCTGTGTTCCCTCCAATCAGTTATGTGTGAGATCTCTTTGCATTTCCATTCCATATTTTCTCCCTTTCCTGAGTGTTTGTGCTCCTCTGTCCCTCCAGTGTTTGCGTGGGAGGCCTATGAAAAGGGCTCGGAGGTGCACCTCCAAGCCGACCCCACCAAGCTGGAGCTGCTTCATCAGTCCTTTAAGGTCAAGAAGGAGGAGTTCAAGGACAAACAGAAGGAGACCATCTTGGATAGGGTGCGGAATGAGCCTACCTCCTCACTGTTGATTGCCGGCACCTTCCACTTCAGAAAGTTGTGTAGCAAATTAGACAAAACAATAAGGGGCAACAAATTCCGCTTACGTACCCTAGTTAATAGAGTGATTAAATAACAGCATAGTGCTTTTGTGTGGTGGATTGTGGCGAGCTCTGTTATTCCTGTGGAACGTCTGTCTCCGTGTGCTATAACACTGTCATAACGGGGTTCTAACTGTTGTTCCTGTGTGTCTCAGTACGGGGGTGAGGAGCACCTGAATGCCCCCCCCAGGGAGCTGCTCCTGGCCCAGACGGAGGACTACGTGGAGTACAGTCGTCACGGCGCCGTGTTAAAGGGGCAGGAGAAGGCCGTGGCCCGCTCCAAATACGAAGAGGACGTGCTCCTTCAGAACCACGCGGTAAGGCTTCCCCCGCTAGCGGAACGTCCCACAGGCGTGTGCGGCCAGAGTGGGAACCGTGGGAACGCCGTGCTATAGTTCTAAGCCTGTGCCACAGGGCGCTATGCCCTACCGACCAAGCCGTACTCATGGGAGGTTGTGTTGTGGTTTTGTGTTCCAGTGCATCTGGGGCTCCTACTGGAGAGATGGCTGCTGGGGCTTCAAGTGCTGCCACTCCATGGTCAAACAGAGCTACTGCACCGGAGATGCCGGCATTAAAACCACGGTACGTGTTCTACTAATTATCAGTCACCCCTTCAGGTAGCGGGATTCCACTAGACATTTATTATAGACACTTTTGGTTGTCTGCGTGGGTTGGTGAGACTGACCGGTCTCTATCCCCCCCCCGAAGAGCTCCTCGGCCTGTGTTCCGTTTGAGGAGGGACTAGCGCAGGACGAGGAGGAGGAGGAGGAGCCTAAGACGCTGCTAGAGATGCACCGGGAGAAGCTGAAGGAGAAGGAGAAGAAGAAGAAGAACAGGAAGAAGAACCGGAAGAAGCACGGCTCAGACGGCAGCGACTCCGAAGACGACGAGGAGAAGAAGAAAGATAAGCTGAAGAAGGTAAACGCTGGCTGTGCTTACACTGGTACCAGCGCGTGTGTGCCAAATATACACGTTTTGAACACGTTTTTTATTTGTCTTTTTTTAACGGTGCACACCCATTACATGAAAACCAGAATGTTTTTCTTTATATCGGTTTTCTGTGGGGGTCAAACCCGGGCATGAAACTATCCTCATACCCTCGCCACCTCCATCTTTCCTTAGGCACTGGCTGCAGAGGACGAGCGTGTGAAACAGGTGATGGAGATGATGAAGGTGGATGAGAGGAAAAGGAAGTACAATAGCTTGTACGAGATCAAGGAGCCCACAGAGGAGGAGATGGAGGCCTTCCGGATGAAACGCTGCAGAGAAGAAGACCCCATGGCCAAATTCCTGGGGTTGGGAGAATGATGGTGACCGGCTGACCAGCCCTGGAACTCTAACTCACACCACACCCTGCGTCTTTTCCCACAGACTCCAGTGGATTGGGCCACCACTAGTCCACTCTATCTCAACCTGGTTCCTTTTCACCGTTGTGGTTTTTGCTTCTTATGTTTGCGTTTTCTTGTCAGATCAGTGGAAGTCTGTTTTTAGTATCAAGTATGTAAATGTGGTGGACTTTCCTATCCTTTCTGTAAATACAGTGCATTTGAAAATACCAAACTATCTTGTGTAATGAAGGAATGTAAGGTCCAGATATATGTAACATTTCATACATCTCTGGTGGAATAAAGACATTTTAGAGAAAGCCAATTGTATTCTTCACCAGTACAGTTGAAAGTATGACCTATACGGTTGTAGTCAAAAGTGACCACAACTGTGGGTGTCGGCGGTTAATAAAGGAAGTTGGTTAGAGGCTTTTGTTGTCTATGATTAAGTACTGCCTGCAAGCAAACTAAAAGCTGCTACAATATTAAGCTAAGGCCATTCCTGGAAGAGGTTTGTGCTTGTATGTTTGTCCAGCTGTCTAAGCTGCTACCACTGTTGCCCATAAACGCTTGAGGCGTTGGCTCGATTCCAGTCCGCTACACTCTTGTCCTTCCCTCTATATCAATGTGATTAAGGAGAAAGATACTCGGCATAAATACATTGTCCATATTCGGATCCACAAACTACTGCAACTGGGTTATTATTCTTTGGTCTCGTCGGTCTGGAAAACGTACTTATTGTGAGGGCTTAAATATGCCTTTTAACACCGTTGCAAACCACGCTGTTGATGCGTACCGCGGCGAACACACACTGTCTCACTATCCTTCCAGAGGTTTTGATTGTATTCTCCAATTCTTGGCAGTTTGTCTGGACACATCTGGTCCACCAAATGGTGCCGTTGTAGACCTTTTAACAACGTTCCTGAATGTGCTGCGTTATCACGAGAACGTTACGAGATCAATCTCTATTGCGATAAAATGGTAATAACGCTAGAAATGTCCTTGACGTGGGTGTCAAAACGTCCGCTTACACGCTATTTACCAAAAGGCCCAATTGTCAAAAACACGAACCTAAGAAATCTTCACTTAAGTATCAACATAAAAATGTAGGCTACTACAATTGATTCATCGAGAAAACAAAAAAGCAATATGTACACAGAGAATTCTGTTGGACACTTTATTATTCATATAGACTAGAGGTTGTCACTTGTCAGGAGAATCCCGATTATATTTATTACCTCACGGTGCAAGCATTTCTTGGCTAAGGGGGCGCTATCGAAACAAAAACTTGGTGTGTATGCTGCCGAAGATGTTTTTTAGACATGAAATGGGAGTATTATGTAGACCGAGAGATTGCACTTTTCTTATGTGTCACTGGAGGATTTATTAGGCTTGTCCAACTTCCTTTATTAAAAGTTTAGCAACTTTATATCTTCAGTTCGTGAGTAGCCGTCATGCATTCTCTGATCTATTCTCTCTGCATTTTCTCTATCAATTGCATTATGTATGAGAGATGTTGAAATACTACACATCAGATGCAATGTATTTGAAGCAATACGTACCTAATAACTATGTTTTTTGTATTGTTTTTTTGTATTTGCGTTAATTGACACCACTGGCATGAATGTTCTCCGGCTTGGTCAGCAGCATGCTTGTCCTATAAACCAGCTTGCATTTGAGCGCAGACTAATATCTACAAACACAGCTTTTCAACCATTCTAAATGCCTTCCTTACCATTTCAGATGCCACCATGTTCCACGTGTTTCTGATAGTATTCATGCTATCCATCAGTACCTGCCAGGCCCAGGGCAAGACTTCATACCCCCCATTCAAGAAGGGCCGCAACATCACCATTCACTCCTCCCAGCTGGTGTGTAGTCTGCCTGGCCCCAAAGGGCCCGATGGCAACCCAGGAGCCCTTGGATTAACAGGGGCCATGGGCCCAGTAGGGACCCCAGGAAAGGATGGCCCGGACGGCAGGGATGGAGAGAGTGGGGAGAGAGGTGACAAAGGTAAACAGGAATGGGGGGGTTAATAAAAGGTAATAAACAGAGATGGGAGAAGTACTGGAGGGGGGGTAATACAAATTAATAAACAGAGATGGTAGAAGTACTGGGGGGGGGGGGGTAATAGAAATTAATAAACAGAGATTGTAGAAGTGGTGTTAACACAGGTCTTTATTGCTCAAGGCTGTTTGAACGGCATTTGCCAGTTGCAGTCCTTTATATAACCTCCTGCAAATAAGCCATTTGCTCTCTGTCTGTCTTTAGGTGAACAGGGGAGGCAAGGGAACCCAGGTAAACCTGGGGTTAAAGGTCGCGGTGGCATGGTGGGCAAGCACGGACCCCGAGGACTTAAGGGCCCACGCGGAGCCCCAGGTCTAGCCGGGCTGCCAGGTGCCAAAGGCGAGCCAGGGGATTCGGGCCAACCCGGTGCTCCTGGTGGCTGTAACTGCTACACCAACTCCGCCCAGTCTGCCTTCTCTGTAGCCCTGACCAAGAGTTACCCGAAAGAGCGTCTCCCGATCCAGTTCAACCGGATTTTGCTGAACGAGGGGAACAATTACAACACCACCACTGGGAAGTTTGTCTGCTCCGTCCCCGGAATTTACTACTTCTCTTATGACATCACCCTGTCCAATAAGCACCTGGCCATCGGGCTGGTTCACAACGGGCAGTACAAGATCAAAACCTTTGACGGGAACACTGGGAACCTTGACGTGGCGTCTGGTTCCACGGTTCTCCGGCTGGAACGCCAGGACCAGGTGTGGCTGCAGATCTTCTACTCGGAACAGAATGGCATGTTCTTTGACCCCTTTTGGACAGATAGTCTTTTTAGCGGCTTCCTGATCTATGCAGACCAAGAGTATCTTCTTGAGGCTGACAGGAAGGCCAATGAGGATTCATCACCTTTATCTTAATGGTTTGAACTTGATAAAAAGAATCGACTAGCACAGGATAAGTGCTACCTTTAAGATCTAGATGAACAAAATGATTTAGACAATAGGGAGCTGATCCTAGATAAGCGCTGTTTTGAATATGGCAATAAGTGCAAGTCTATATTTTTAGCATATTTTTACTTTTGTTTTGATCTGTCAACTGGACTTAATAGATAATATGATAAATGCATCTTCTTTGTCATATAAAGACCTCTCAAAAACACTTGGTACCCTTGATAAATAAGGCAAAAAATTACATAGTGGTAACAGTGGTAATGAGCTATATTGGGATTTTTAAAAGTTTGAATGTTTTCAAAAAATCCTACGAATTTTTCAAACATTTTTACTTTTGATTGCGGTCTTAGGGTCATTGTTTTTCGAAAGATCCCCTCATCGCCAAGTTTCAGCTACATAACAGAGGGAATCTGTTTGAAAATAAGCAGTTCTAAAACCTGGGTACCAGTCATTTTCACACTCTTTGTTGATTCTCTTAAATCGCTAGTGAATTACAATATATATTTGTGTATTTTCAACAGCTTTTTTGCTAGTCAACGATCATTTCAGAGGTAACTGTATTTTTGGAAACGTTATGGCTTATTCCCACCAGGTGGCGCTTAGTTGACTGTTGCAAAGATTGTAGCTTAATATTTATAAAAAGAATATCACATTATCAGTAAATCAACTGTTGGCCTGAATTTAGCTAACAGGTTTTATTTGCACATTCAACCTTATTTTGGTGCTGTATATAATAGATATTAGATATCAAGACCATTCTAAATGTAAAAGTGTTGGAAGCGATTTTGTAAATCATGTTATAGTAGTAGAAGACAATCGAAAACATTCATTATTAAGCATATTATTAACATGATTTTCAATCAAATTCGATGCATTTAGCCTACTATAAACCTGTATCTAATATGGTATAATTGTCTATAATGGTTACATTTTATAAGTCCGTGATATGTGTTGTTCATACTTAAGACTTGTAGGTCAAACGGAACAAAATTAGAAAAGTTCTTGCTATAATTAGCCCAATTGAGTCACGGGTGTTTGGACTACAATTCCCGGCAGTGGACCTTTCACGTAGCCTACCACTACGCAGGTTCACGAGCTCCTCGCCGACCGCTACAGCAGCTGAGCCCAGCTAGCCACTTTGTAGGACGAGAACCCATTCGAAAATATTGCGGTAAGAGAATCGTTGGAAACGTAATAACAGACGAGAAAACAGAGGAATTAAACTGTTTGAAGCATTGTTACTTTCCTAACTGAATAACGCACAACGTCGCTGCGTTTCGCCGGCACGGAGGAGCACACAAAAGTTCCCCGAAGAGGAATTCTCCCATTCAGGATGTCGGAGTGAAACAAAGGGGTCTGGGGGCATTCCCGTCGGAGAGAGGGTGAGCGGCACATGCGATCATGGAAACGCTTTTAAAAGTTTATTTAATGTGTATATCCAATAATGAATTCGATAAATACTATTGTGTTATCCTTTTTTTAAGTTGTGAGGCGTTAGGCCAATTATAAAATATATTTTTTTTAAACCGCGAGAGAAGAGTCTACTTTTCTGTTTTAATGTTGGAGATCATGATCTCGTGGTGTTGACACCGCTGAATCTAACATATGTTTATATTATGTTGTATGTACTTTGCGCTCGTCATAGTTTGTGACAAACTAGACCAACTATTTTGGCTTAGAAGTTGTTTTAAAAAGTTGGTGTGTTACCACAGTGCTATAAATGTTATAATAGCCCCCACCCTTACTGCATGGGGCATTTAAATCACACCCACATGGGAAATGTTTTGCAGTGTTGTAAATAAGTGTATAACGTAAACATTGAAGAAAATTAAAGAAAGAAATATTTAAATAATAATATTTTGTTGTTTATGTTGTTTTCTATCACTATTCTAGTAACTTATTTGAAATCAAATGCTGATCCATGATGCCATACGTCAATCAATTCCTATATGACGTGTTACCTTTACAGTAGTATTATTTCATTTGTCACCATTATTCAGCCTACCTACCGTAAATGCTTAATTTAACCCAACACGAACCATGTCGGTGCTCTTTTCCATTTTGATTTTTAAAGTGAGTGTAGTATTAATAAACAACATAAATTATAATTCTGCCTTACATGTTACTTCATCCACCTGTACACCTTTAACCAATGTCCTACAAAGTCAGTGGCATGATTGTCGAGTTCAGTGACAAGGCACCATGACACATACCGTGTATGATTGAACGTCTCTGGACTTAAGCCCACATTGCTGGGTCTGCAGGGTTGAACTTCATCCGTGTTGTCGTCTCTGGATGGGAAAGATGGACAGGGAGTTACAATGGTGGAAGGGACAGCTGGCTGCGGATATCCATCAGTCTCTCCGTATCAAGGTAAGATCAGTCAGCAGTTCTGGAGTTTAAACTACAGAAAGGTTGAGTTCTACCATCTTGACCTGTTCTACTTTCCTCTTATCATCAACTGTGATGGTACAAATTCCCAACTTCTTAGTGCCAGGAAGTGATCTTGTATGGCCTCAAATTTAGCCATGATCAAATGCAGCTTAACCTGAGAATAACAATCTATGCTGTTTGTCACGGCCTATACTCTTCTGACGAAAACCAACAGACTAAATGGTAGTCTAAACTATTCATTCCCCTTCTCAACCTTTTATGCTGAACTTTCATTTCGTGCAATGTATGTGGGAAGGTCTCGCTATAATCACATAACTGTCCCCGGTTTGACTGCATTCTAGTTTAGATTACACATTAGGGTCGAGGCTCTTTAATTGGCTGACGAGGTAATTAAAACCAAGCTCGCTCATATTTTCTCCTTGTGTGGCTCTTTCTGTGCCGAACAGGGATGTAGTTTAAATCTGTGCGGGGGGCAGATATGGGGCACGGGGGTTGTTGGTTGGCACCATTGCAGGCAGCTGGGGGCCACTCTCTCTCTGAATAGGTCAGTCTCCATCCATTACTCATTCATCGACTTGGCCCAACGCACAGTCATTTTATTTAGTCATGTCTGACTCGCTGTGACGTGGGCGCCTGTAACCCGGGGTGGGATGTGATTTAATCGACCCCCCCCCCTTTAAATACAAATATGCGGACCAGGTAGAAGAGACCAAAAGTCTCTGTGATGTCACACTCCTCGGTAGCGTTGGAAGCCCAAACAAACCCCCTCTGGAGATACCCGTTAGGTTATGCTGCTCCAGCCGTAGCCCCCCTAGCGCCTGGAGCCCTGGCATCGGCTGGCATCGCGGCACTACTGCGTGCGGTGACGCGAAGGCCTGCGTCGCACGCCGCCAACGATCAGACATGCAAATCGAGGCCTAGGCAGCTGTGGGGTTCTTAATTACGCCGTGGTTCCACACAATGACCCCCCAAGCCCCCCACCCGGCCCTGCCTCCCAGACAGATGGACCAGAGGCGTGTCATGCAGGGAGGGGGAGAGGGGAGAGGAATCGGGGGGGGGGGGGGGGGGGG